>CP125842.1:4575026-4846731 GCA_030408175.1 Trifolium repens
TTTCTATAGGATGTCAGTGTAAAAACAGAACATATCCATTGAACTCTTCTAAAAGTATATCTGCAAATATTTATGTCTATAAGATATGATTGGATGCATGTGTAAAACTCTTTTATACCGAAAGTGCATACCAATTGAAGTGTTAAACATAAGGGTTGATTTACCTTTGAGAATTAAACTGAACATGGTCTTCGGAAGCTTCCATTTTGATGTCCTTAGAATCTAGAAGCCAATGTTACCACACACCACAGAGCTAAAGAGTTTTGTGAAGAGTGAAGAAACTGTTAATAGCTGAAAACCCAAAAATAAAAATATAATTTTTTTTCGTATTATGCATTAGTTATAAGTTATTGAGATAAGAGAAAAAGAAGGAAAAAAAATTGAACAAAACAAAACAGTGGGAACGGACCTGAGTGACGGCGGTTGTGAAGGAAGGTTCCGGCGGCGGTGGTAACAAATAGAGGGAAACGGCGCGGGTGTGGTGTTGTTGGATTGTTTTGAGGAAACCTTCGACTTTTGTCTTTGATGTCTCAGTTCCAAAACATCACTGAATCAACAAGGTTTTGCTTTTATTATTATTTTTAAAAATAAAAAAAAAACAAGGTTTTGCTCTTAATTTAAGAGTAAAAAAAAGATTTGCTTTTAACCTAAAAAATACCCTAAGATTTAACAATAAAAATAAAAATTAGAGGTCTTCTCATCTCAAAGAATTAAAGGTAAGGAATTTGGCTGGGTCAATAGTTCATGAGGGCCGAGGTTATTATGCATAAGGATTCCCTTATGCACGGTGCATAAGCACCAGAATTACTCGCGCGTCCTCTAGGAATTTCTCGCGCGCCCCCAGCCCCCCCAATGGCTCGCTATCCACACACCCCTTTCTGCTGATGGCACGCATTCTGTTTTTATTTTAAGCCTACTGGGCCTGAAAGCCCGGTTCCTTTTTTTTTTGTTGGTTTTGTTTTTTACCCAGTTTTACACTTACACCTAGTTTTTTATGTTTGCACCCAAATTTTCTAGCGCACCCCCGAGTTGCTTTGTGCACCCAGATTACTTTACGCACCCTCCATATTACTTTGCGCACCCCCACGAATTTTTACTCATATTACTTTGTTACAAAATCATTGGTTATTTATGCAATGTTATTTTGAAAATCATTATGTTATTTTGAAAATTATTTTATTGGAAACCATAAGAGAGTTACTGTGGTTTCACATACAACACTAGTGAAACCATTAAGCCATACTTATGGTTTCGGTTATAATATTTATGTTAAATTAAATATGAATATTTTATTGGAAACCATAAGAGAGCTACTTTGGTTTCACATACAACACTAGTGAAACCATTAAGCCACATTTATGGTTTCAGTTATAATATTTATGTTAAATTAAATATGAATATTTTATTGGAAACCATAAGAGAGCTACTTTGATTTTCAGATACACTAGTGAAACCATTAAGTCACACTTATGGTTTCGGTTATAATATTTATTTTAAATTAAATATGGATATTTTATTAGAAACCATAAGAGGGCTACTTTGGTTTCAGATACAAAAATAGTGAAACCATTAAACCACACTTATGGTTTATGCCAAGTGTTTCTTCATTGTAACAACCATAATCATCTCCATACCAACAATACCTCCTTCAACTTCCATTAACAACACCATACAAACCAATAATCATCAAATCACTATCTAAATCAACACCACCATCAATCTTCAACCACTTTCATTCTTCACAATTCCAAACCACCAATCCCAAATCACAAAACCAAACCAACAAAATCAAAGAACAAAACAGAGGCAGAAAACGAAGAACAAGGAGCAAAAACTAGAAGAAGAAAAAGCGGAGGATCTCGCCGTCGCCGTCAAATCTAACCGGCCGCCGCACATCACCGGAGCACCACCATAAAGTCCACCTTAACACAACCACTGGTAAGAGAAAAAGGGTGAGGTTCACCGTGAGAATGGAATCGTGCGAGAGAGGGAGGAGATGTTCTGGTCTGGCAGTGCAGCGGCGTGGTGATTGCAGCGCGATGTGAGAAGCTCATGGGGGGTGTATAACGAAATGGAAGGGGTGCAAATAGGAAGTTTATGCACCGTGCATAAACCTTCCTTATGCAGGATAACCAGACCCGGTCATGAGAGCTCTGGCGATGTATTCAATTGAGATTTCAAGGGATTTTAAAAGACATTTTTATGATAAAAAAATCATGTGGTATTCAATCAAGACTTTTAAAAAATATTATAGTGTTTACTGTTTGGTTTGAATCAGTTTTGAAGTAAAAATTTATCTAATTTAAAAATAAAGTTATTTGTAATTTGATTCAATTTTGGATAATTGACTAAACAAATATGATCTGATCCAATTTACTGTGGTTTAATTTGAATCGATTTTTTGATATCCGAAATTTCAAATTATCAATTTTTTATTTAATATTAATATTATAAAGATGAAGTAAGATAATAGATTTGCTGAATAAACATTATAGATTATATTAAAATATATGAAATAGTAAAAAAAAATAGATTAAATGAACTAATAAGCAATATCACATTAATAAAAAGAAAAATAAGTATTAGTAAAATATATGAATGCGGTTTGATTCGATTTTGAAAAATCAATTCAATATCCGATCTGATCCCACGATTGTTACAAAAGACATTCAAACACATAAAAAATTGTTTTGTGAGGTTTTCATTTTTTTTATCGGATTGCGATTTTAATTTAGATCGTTTTAAATTTGAACACCTCTAATAATAATTGAGTAAGCCATCAAATTAGTCCCTAAATTTGTAAGACTCTTTTAAATAGTCCTCTAACTTTATAAATATTTTGGAAAGTTCACTTACCCTATCAAATTTTACTCACATTAATCTTTCTCATAATATAATAGAGACCAAATTAATAAGGCTTAATTAGTTTGCAGGTCTTTCAAAGATTTTTTTTGTTTTACTTTGATCCCTTAAAGAAAATAAGTCTAACTTTAGTCCCTTATTGATATCTCTGACAATCAATATGGTCCTTTTCATCAATTTTTTCTCAGAAACTGTTAACTTCTGTACATGTGGTAAAATAGGTTGTTACGTGGCACATATACTGAAGTTAACGGTTTTTGAAAAAAATGGACGGAAATGACCATATTGACTGATGGATATATCAATAAAGATCAAAGTGGAACTTATTTTCTTTAAGGGACCAAAGTAAAATAAATTTTTTTTTAAAGGACTTACGGATTAATTAAGCCAATTAATAATAAGTGAATAAAGTTAGAAACTAAATTGATAGTAAGTTGTTAAATTATAATAACTTAATTGGTAGTAAGTGATTAAATAGACCAATTTAACGGTTTGATAGAGTCATGAATCTTTTAAAAATATTTGTAAATTAGTGAGCTATTTGACTTTTTTTATTTAACAGCAAAAATTAAAATTTTATTCAAAAGAAAAACAAAGTACAAGAGTTACTAGATCCACCTACTAAATCCACCAACAGGAATGAAGTACAAGTAGTACTTTACCCTTCAAAACTTCCTAAGAATACAATTCATAAGATTTGTAATACATTCATAAAACATACAAGGATACCCCACTTTCTTCCCGACAAGCCAATGCCAAGATAAGCTTTTAATCAAATCCACCACCTCTGATACCAATGTCAACTTTGAAGACAAGTTAGTGACCTATTTGATAGTGTCTTACAAAGACAAAACTAATTTAGACAAAACCAATTTAGTGGTTTAGTCAACAAATATATTTACATGCCAATAGTCTTTTATGAAAAGGAAATCAATCATATTATAAATTGAATATGATTATAGTGAAATATTCACTTTTACTTCAACAAAATATTTAGTTGCACTATATATAATCATCATATTTTCGAAAGTCTTTGTTCTTTCTCTTATTTATTTTTATTTAAAACCAATGACTTCAACAATTTAAAGAGCTCTATCATATCCTACAAATGAATCAAGCTTGAACAGACAGAGTGAGGAACTATATACAATTTTGATTGTATAGATTCCACTTTAGTTGCAATCGACAAATATTCACATTGAGCTCATACGTATAACAAGAGACTGGAAGTCTGATACTATAATAATTTGACCACAAACTCTGAGCTTAACTATATAATTAGACTTTACTTTTGTTGATGTTTGTTGCAAAGTGTAATTAACATTAAAAACGGGAGAACATGGAAGAAGTAAAGATAAAAGCTATACTTTATTTAATTTCCTTTCAGCTGAATTTGAATTATATATATGACAAAATTTGTGTAACCAAAATTGAAAAGGGACCTTGTTTTCATCCCTTGTAAAGGAAGCATAAACTTTCTAAGTCTAAAGAATTAAGGGTGACTAATAATTGATACAAAAGTGATAGCCAACTTGCTGGCAGCAGTTAGTAGTGTTCAGAAACAATTCATATTCCAAGGCCGTCGAGTGCAATATGACTGTCGCATAATAACTTCAATTTCTGCACATTACACAACATCAGGAGAATCAATTATGCTATCAGCAAGCTATGGCTCAGACGCCAAGAGAGAATCCACCCACTCTCAAACTCAAAAGAGAATACTCAATGTTTGTAAATTTCGTGATCAAAATGCATGAAGAGATTGACCTTATTTATACTAGTCCTAGAGGCCAAATTACAGATGAATGGTTGCAGTAATTAATGCATCAACAGAAACATGATCTAGCAAAACAGTATTCAGGAGTTATTACCGTAAGATATTGTGGAGGATCATCCATGGAAGTAGTGCCTAGGATTACTTCCCTTTTTAGTTTTGTTGTCAGTTTGTGACAAACACGTAGCTGAAAATATCAAAATAATAACATAAGATGGGATAAAAATTGCAACATCCTAGATATGGTTGCAGAAGTTCTTTCACATTTTACCTCAGATCGAGTAGCCCCGCCAATAATAAACACAAAGATTCGCTTTCCCATCTTCTTGAAATCAGAAGCTACGTTCTTTAATGTGGAGTCACTAAGGAAGATTGGAAAAGCTTTAAGTTCAGGACTAAAACTGTATCCGTTTGAAAGCAGATTTCATTTCCATTAAAGAAAAAAATTCATGTTTAGGTAATAGTTCATGTCACCTTGAATATCCATCGTCAGAAGTACCTCTCTTAGCCCAGTTGGCTGTCCTCCTAGATCTCATTGAATGAGGAGCGGTGGTTGGAGGTGGAGCTGTCTGATTGCGTGCACTGGATCGAGCAGAGTTTCCTTTGGGAGCAAGAATCGGTTCATTTTTACATGCATAGTCAGTCTTTGGCAAATCGCCCTTATTAAGACTTTCAATGAGCTCCTGACAAATGCAATGCCAACTGTGATTTACATTTGATCATATACAATACTAAAACTAGTCGTGCTATGATTAAACGATGAGATTTCTTATGCAATTTTAATAAATCTGACTAAATCAAACATGTAATTGGATCTGGCATGCTTTACTAAGCAAGAATGAGAAAATCAATCATCTTGCAAATGTCTTTTACATTTTTGTATTGTACAAGCGAATGACTGCAAAGATGAATTATTTGAATTCCACAACACCCTGCCCCCGAAAATCAAATAAGAAAGCAGGAGATCCGAGGAGAAATCAGATCTTCTCTTATTGTGGACTAACATTATAACATTTTGTTGAAGAGAGAAAAGCACACTACGATTGGTTATGGAGCTCCCAGAGTATTTAGAAACAAGTTATATCTTTCTCTTTCTAATATTCATAGAGCATGAGAGAACAGAAATCCGAAGACAGAATTTTGCACGCAATAAATTTGGCAAAGAAGTTTTGCATGCTCTTTAGTCATACCTCTAAAACTGGATAAAATCGAAATAGTGCCCAATTTTCTTCCTCTTCGTCGGTACGATCCTTGCGTGCTGCTTGTGTTGTCTATGCAAGAAAAACAAAATTATTTTATAGATAATTTGATGCAAAATAAAGCATTCACACAAGGCCGTGAAATAGAACATTTTTAATTCAATTCCACCCTCAGTTTGATATATCAAAAATCCTTAAGTAAACAATAAGCTAAATCATATATTTTATTCCACCCTCAGCATTCACACAAGGGTATCCATAAATCATATATTTTTATTTCTTAAATCATATATTTTTATGTGTACTGTATTTCTTAAGTATATAAGTCCTCACATAACATGTTTCCTCCTTTTGACTTCTACCAGCATGAAATGAGTAGATATATTTACCTTCTGGTTATTGAACTTCAGTGAGAAACCACCACCAGTAGCTGCCTTCTTTTTTGATGCTCCCGCCAGAAGTTGCATATTACTGATAACTTTCATGTCATCGGGTGATAGTTTTGCCAACTAGTTAGATAAACAAAACCATCAATAATGCTTGATAAAGATAAATTCTTTATCTTTGAGTTATAGTATTGCATTTGTTTATTGATGCTGAATGTCTAAAAAATCAGACTGGACCTTAGAAATTAAACATATAGAGTAATTTAACAGGCAACCTACTTTGGCCTGTGTTAGACACCTCAGCCAAATTTATTTAGCAATCCAAACCCTTATGTACAAAAAGAATTTACAAAATGAGACATGAATATCTAGCAATTCAGAGCTTAGCACAGTCACAAGAGTTTAATTCAGTCAATTTTACCTACCAACCTTGTAAAGAATATGAATCTGATCAGATTTTGAACATCTTTACTGATTTTGGAGTTAGGAAAAGCGGAATAACAGGCATATTTTTAAATCACAAACCTAATAAAGAGACATAATTAGTTAATTTATGAACCATGTAAGATTCATAGGAGTTGGTATTGACCTGCATTAGCTTTGAACCTTTATCACCCTCAAACTTCTCAGGGTAGACTGATGCATAGATCATCAACAACCGCAGCTTATTTTCAGGAGTCATATTCTGCACGTGGAAAAAAATTTATTAAGAAATTGTACATTGTAAGTTGAGAAGTATATTATCTTGCATAATCGGACATATGGATTCGGCAAAAGACCTGCTTTGTTCTTAAAAAGTTAATAACATCCTTGGCTTGAGCATCCCCGAAAACAAGATCCTGCTCCAACTGTCCTAGCTCTCGAAGATTTGTTTCTCTGATAATTGTGTTGATCTTTCCAGCTATCTGCTTTGAAATAATCAATCAGAGTGGGCAGAATAGAAATATGTTTCTTATGTTTTGGTGAGACCCTTATCAACTTATAAGAGTTGTTTATTACAGCTGTTTGCGTGTCATAGTGAGCGCGAATTATAAAAAACTATGCAATTTCAGTCCTCTTACATTCTATTTCCATTATTCTTATTTCTTAAGCTTCAATCATATGCTGGTCCTCGATTATTTATAAAGACAAAAAATATTTAAAAGACAACAAAAGTAAGATGGAAGAACTCAATCACCTCTACATGGAGTGAAATCTTTTCCACTTGCTCAGTGTATTGGGGCAAAGCTTGAACCATTTTTTGCAAATCTCGTGTAGATAATTCACTACCATCTCTGCAAAATATAAAATGTATAGGTCAAAAAGTGCTTATCCCACCACAGAGAAGCAGAGTTATCCCATTTGTATTGAGAAGATCCTCAACAAAACAGTCACCTGTCTGGAGAAGGGTTGAGAGACTATAAATATTTACATTTGTATGTCACTTGGACTAACACAATTTATTAATATGCAATTAGAGTAAAAACATATTCTTTATGAATCATTTTTATGAAACACCACATTCAGTGTGTGCCCGAGCCTAGGGATGGGGCCGGGGGCGAGTAGTAATCTCATGCCACCATTCTTGCCAGATGAAAATTTACAGGAATATTCATTATGCAAATTTTAAACAAATTTTGTTGGGTCTGCATGGATGTATTTTAAAAATATCATAACTATCAAAAAAACTTAATTAATTACTTCAACCACCATATTAATAATTAAAATATACTTCAATTTAGAAATTGAATTTAGTACATTAAGTCCCACAATTCCAAAACAGAGCTGGCGGCAAAATATGTTGATGTAAAAATCACAATGAAATAAAAGTAATTTTATATATCTGATATCCACGAGCACGGATACCTCAGTACCCTTCCCTATTAAGTCTTGTTGTATAAGTAAAACACAATTGCATTTCACATGGATAGTTAAGAATTAAAGGATTGGGATTTGAAAATTAGGTGTGTTTGAATTGACTTATTTTGTGTTGAATCAAAACTTCTAATGAAAACCTCACAAGAGATCTTAAAATAATAAAAAGAGGTTATTTCTAAACATAAAGGCTTGCCCAAGCAAGAACCTTAATTTAGACCAGCATTTCACAAAATGGATACTATTTTTCCGTAAAGCAAGGATTAAGGTGTCAGTGAGAACCTTCCACTTTGATGGATTTGTGCTGCTTTGTTCTTTTGTACAAAGTTGGTAAACTTATCATGCAATCTCTCACTAGCCTGAAATTTAAGTTGGTAAAAGAGCATTGAGATTTTATTTCATACAAATGAAATGTATGTAGATAAAGAGCGAATAAGATGTACATCTGCTATATGTGAATGGCGAAGTTCAAGCCAAACTGAATCATGTTCTTCTAGAATGACATCCTTTTTCTCAGGTGGACCTCCTGTTTTGCTGGCAACCTAAAATGATTTCTATCTCAATCAAAAGCAGCCAAATATAAGTCTTGTCTACAATGTAAGGGAAGAAAAGAAGAATATCACACCTCATGTATATATTTATTTCCGTCCATATCCAACAAATCATGGCACATAGCATCATAGGTCCATTCATGAATGATAGGAGCAATCTGTGGTGCAAATTCATCACAATCATCAAAAGTGGGGTATAAAATGAAAGATTCATACTAAAGAGAAATATTTTTAACCTGATCAATGGATCTGTCAATAATGATCAGGTCGCATGTTTCACTCTGTGGAAATTTGGGAATAGTAGATTTATATTTAGAAACCATGTCCCAAACTGCATCAGCAAGCTTGGTAGGAACTAATTCACGACCTGCTGTTGGAGTAGATTCGTCACTTTCCTTTGCTGAACGATACCACACATTCGGTAACTCCTAATGAGATAGAGATATCAATATATAATCATTCAGAAAATATAGAATTCCCAAATCCTTATCAATGAGTTGCACTGAATTTCAATTTATTCCTTTATAGAAAGAATTGTAAATTATATAATTATAATATAACTAGATATTTCACAAAACTCCATGCATTAAATAAAGCTAATGAGACAGGAATTATCTAACAATTTCTGTAAATTAGTAGCATTTGATTTTTTTTTTTTTTTTTATCATATTTGAGTTCAGAGGTGGTATAACCGTAATCATCTTATTGTCTCATTAATTGGTCAGGAAAAGTAGTCCATTAAAACCTTGATCCAAGTTAAAATATTACCAATATAAAACATGAGGTGTGGAAGTGTTAAAGTAATACCTTCAGTGATGCAAAAACTGTAGCTATTCGAATTGCCATAGTATTCAAGCAAGTATTATATCTACGAATATTGTCCATATTGCCGTAAAGTTCTTGTAGGGCTGTTTCTTGATCAGTGACAAACCCCTACACAGTATAGATTTAAGAATACAAATCAATTTTTCCCCTCATTCACACATTATGTAAAAAGGTCAAGGCAATTATTGTACTTCATTGACAAATTAAGATCATATGACTTAGACAATAGGCGTGAATATTAGAGTGGGAGGATTTTTGACACTAGATTGAGAGTAGACAGGTTAATGGGCTAAACTATTGATCAGTGATGCAAATCCAATGTCTTATGAATGCCAGAAACATGAAATAGTTTTATCATTATATACCTGGCTATCCATTGGAAAGTATTCCAAATTCATCTGCAAAATAAAACAAAATCTTTCAGTCAAAAACAATTTGATGATGATTACTTGCTTATAAATACTGGATAGAAGGTTAAAACAAACTCTGACCTCTCTCAATGCACCTATGCGAGGTAAGACACTTGTATCACACTTGATGTGGTTTACAAGCTCCTTTGGTATTGGTGAGCTGAAAAATATATAGGCTCTGGAAAGTAGCATAGGAACAAAGGACCATCCCCCCACCCAAAGAAGAAAAAAGATAAAGGAAATGAAACAATCAGTTTGATTCCAAACGTATAAAAGATGAAACAATACAATATTTGTGAAATCAAAAGTCTATGCATACTTCTTGTATAGGGGCTCCCTTCCAGACATATCAGATAAGAACATGACCACACTGCATGCTAGCAAAAGAGATGTTTAATATGGATAAAGTATACAGGCGAAAAAAGAAGGAAACAAAAATGGAAAACATCAGTTGAAAATAAGCAGCATAAAAAATCAATTGAAAGTATACTTCTTGTATGATTTTTACATGATTTTTATATTAGTAGCTGACATAAAAAGTGGATATTTCTAATTAAGAAACAAAAATTACTTCTCTTTTGAAGGCTGGATGAAATAAACAGCATCCAATGATGGTAATGGTTGCCTTCTTCGGAAAAGGTCTTCCACCACTGCAATGAGATGCAAATAATTTATATTACATCAAGTAACCACAGAACTTCAAATGCAGAAAAGTCGGTCGGTGAATATCATGAAAAAACATAAAAAACATTGAACAGCAGAAAGCATCTAATTTATGCGCAACATTCAATGTTAAGATTAACTACAATCAATGAGAAATATTGTTGAAAGAGATATTTTGCTTTTCTCCAGACACTAAGAATAGCACACAGTTAGAAATACTGAGAAACACTTTTAACTCTGTCGGTTTTTACAATTCTTGCAAGTAAGGAGTTTTAGCACCAACACTCACTTCAAAAGTGATTAACCATTTATTAACAATGAGAAGTGCCTCTTACAAAGCTATTTAATTTTTTTTCCTGTGCCATCAGTCGAAGCAAATGGGTTCTCAAACAAGAAATGCAGAAAACAACATTAACTCAGAAAAGCCATATCCTTTTAGAGTTCTTACAAGAAACTTCTTGGTCTGTAATATCTGCCATTTTACATGAATGAGACATAACTTTCACTGTAACTTTGTCCATTATGAGAACCTGTCAGAATCCGGAAAAAAAACCGATCAACATCAGCTGTCAACTTGAATTAACTAAAGATAAAATACAAAGGTAAACATATTAAAGCCACACCTTCCATGCTTTTGAATCCGCTGACTTTGCTGATCTAAGCATTTCATATAATAATCCTAGTAACATAGAACCATGAAAATAATTTAGAAACAGGTCAAAAAAAGTGAAGGTAACACATGCATAGTACTAGTAGTACTTATTATGGTGCATTAAGGAGTGCTTATGAAGATAGTTTAAAATTTACAACATGTCCATAATAGATTATAGATTACTTATATGCAGTCATTCCCTGTTGGGCCTACTCCATTGTGTGTGTTTTAAACTGCCAATTTTAATATTGTTAGTAATATTAACAACTTATGCATTGTAAAAGCAACTTAAACATAAGTACTAATACATATAGTTAATCATTTTTTATAGCAAAAACGACTCCTTAATTGGATTTTGTCTTCTATTTTGAACTATGAGAAGTTGAAAACACCAATACACGTTCCGAAAATCAAAGCTATAACATATATTTCTTTTCCTAAATATTTTTTTTTGGGTTACTATGATATTGGTACGAAGTTTCCACCGCCTTTAGCGATGACTAATCTCCGTCGGGGAACCTGTGGGGCACACACGGTGGATTCTCCCCTCCCAACCGAATTTTCTCCACATGCATGAGCAGGAATCGAACTCCTAACCACATGCTTAAGGGGACCAAGTCCCATACCACTTGGACCAATTCATTGTTGGTTTTTCCTAAATTTTCTTACCCGAGCCAAAAGGATTCATACATTCTGAAATTAAATTTCTAAGAGCCAAAAGAAATGGAGATGGAAAACGATTTTGAGTGTCCAGTGGAAGTGTTTCCATCCATCTATGAAACACTTACACAATAATAATTTAAGCAAATGAATTGTCAATGCTACGTATGTTTTGAGCTTTTTTTCAAAGCTCAGAATTGCTTCAACATGATTTGAACCTTAACAGCCAAAGAAACGTTGCATGTACTCTCTCCGATCTCATATATATAAATAACAATTCAACGAATAACTGATGTATCTGGTCTACATATCAATTGATATTCAACGAGTGTATAAATATCTGATGTATCTGGTCTATATATAAATTGTTCAATGAATCTATAATGTGAATTGTTGCTCGAGAAACAACGGAAGAACGAATGAAAAAAGAGATGTGAAGAGGAAGGAAAGGGATCTCACTATCGCGGCTGATATGACGAAAAGGCTTGTACTCGGATCCACCTGAACCACTGCCATAGGAGGTTTCAGAATCTGATAGGGACATTGTTGTAGCAGCAAGTTGTTGCAATTGAAGTTGTGAATGGAGATTTGAGAATGGAAAATGGTTGGGAGGGAAGGAAGAAGAATGAGGTTGAGAGAAAGTCGTTATGAAATGTGTTGACGTGTAATTTGGAACTCGACTTTCGGTTACGGTTTCTCCTCACTGTGTCAAATTCATTGCGTTTTTATACCCACCTTCAAACGATGTCGCTTTGATCTTCTCAATATATTACTCATTTACTTGGGAGTGGGAGTGGATGGCATACCAAAATACTCATTCTATCTTATTATACCGGTTACCACATTTAGGTTTGCCAATATACTCCAACTTTAATTATTAACTAGACTTTGAACCCGTGTACATATATTTTAATATTACAATAAATTTTATTATTGATGGTAATTTTAGTTTCTATATATATAAAAAAAAAGATAACTTTAGTTTTATTAATCATAACATACAAACAATAATTATTATATAAATATATTTTATTAATATTAGTTATTCTAAATTACGAAAAATATTAATTATAACGGAAGTTATATTAGGATAATATGAACTTAAATGGTACCTATTTTTTAGACAATATTTACTTATTATATTTTATTTGACGCACATCTTGTAAAAAAAAGTGCTATATATTTTTCAAGTATATCTTTATTGCTTCCATAAAAAAAAAATATATGTACTGCTGATTTTCAAATCATATTCGTAAGAAAATATATATCTATTACTACGTATTTGCACCTATTTCTAATTAAAAAAATCATTATTAATTTAATCGACAAAAAATTAGACCTATTTTTAAGTCAACCTTTATTTTTTGGCTAAACTACACATTTGGTCCCTTACGTTTATTTTAGGTTTCAATTTGGTCCCTAATGTTTAAAAAGTTTCAATTTGGTCCCTTACGTTTATCTTAGGTTTCAATTTGGTCCCTTCTGTCTGTTTTTGCACATGTGGCAGACGGTTTGCTTACGTGGCAGACGGTTTGCACACGTGGACACCTGGACACGTTGACACGAGTGCAATTGAAACAGTGGAACAGTGGAATCTGACGGAAGGGACCAACTAATGCAAACTTTGATAACGTAAGGGACCAAATTAAAACTTTTTAAACGTAAGGGACCAAATTGAAACCTAAAATAAACGTAAGGGACCAAATATATAGTTTAGCCTTATTTTTTTTATTGGACGCATATCTTGTAAAAAAACAACACAAATTCAGTTGTTATGTATTTTTCATGTATATCCCTATTGGATTGTTAAAAAAAGTTATCTTTGTGAGCGTTTTTAAGATATATTTTTTAAGTATATATCTTAATTTCCAAAGGCTAAATCATATTTTTAAGGGAAAAAATATTGATTGGTATTAGTGTAACAGCCCGGGCCCTTTTCTACATATATAGTAGGCCACCCCGGCGCTGTACATCACGATCTTCTCCACCCCCCTCTCTAGTGGAGTTTTTGCCTTCCGTGGGAATCGAACCATGTACCATGGGGATAAGTACATGTTCAATCCATTCCCACTACCAATTGGGCTAATAGTGCCGGGAGCGCCGAAGGCCCGGGCTGTTACAAAAAAAAAAGGCGCCTTTTTTGTAACAGCCCAGGCCCCACCAACTTAGGTGGTCCCGACTGCCACCTCACGATCTTCTCCAACCCCCTTCACTATTGGAGTTTTTTGCCTTCCGTGGGAATCGAACCCATGTACCTGGGGATAAGTACATGTTCAATCCATTCCCACTACCAATTGGGCTACTAGTTCAATTGGTAGTGGGAATGGATTGAACATGTACTTATCCCCAGGTACATGGGTTCGATTCCTACGGAAGGCAAAAAACTCCAATAGTGAAGGGGGTTGGAGAAGATCGTGAGGTGGCAGTCGGGACCACCTAAGTTGGTGGGGCCTGGGCTGTTACAATTAGTGTATGTCACGATAAATGACAACTATTTTTATTCATTCAATTTTATATACTTTTAATTTATTTATTTTAATTTCTATATAATAAAGTTGATTACTACTAAGTTTACTATTCTTTCCTTATCCATTTTAATAATATTATAAGTTTTATATCCTTCGTTGTAATTCACCAAATAAATTATAAAAAATATTTAGAAAGAATGAGATAAATACAAAAAAAAATATATACGAATCTATACATAAAAATAAGATAATATTCTAAATTTTATATTTATCTTTGTAATTTCACTAAAAAATATTTTAGAAAAAATAAGATATATACAATAAAAAAAATTATGCATGAATCTATGCATAACATATAAGAAAAATAAAAATAGAGATTATAGTTGAATTTATTCATAAAAATAGGATAATATTCTAAATTGTGTATCCTTCATTGTAATTTCACTAAAAAAATATAGAAAAAGTATAGAAAGAATAAAATAAAAATATTATATACAAATCTATGCATAAATATAGTAACAAAAAAAAACTAAGAATTTTTTTTACAATAAAGATAAGTACACGCATAAAATAAATCTACTAATAATATATAAAAATAAACTACTACTAAAAAACCTAATTTGTCCTCATCTATTTTAATAATATTTCATATCTTCTGCCCTTAAATACAATTTTACCTGTAAATGTAAAAAAATAACAAACTTAAAAATAAGAGAGAGAAAAAAAATAGTTAGAAGAAATCAATGCATTGACCAGTATCTGAATTAGCATAAAAGATGAATGATTATTAAACACATAATTAGTGAAAGAATACTATAATTATACAAAAAACATAAACAAAAAGAGAAATAAAAATCAAATCAAAACATATAAAAAAGAGAACAATAAATCATTAAGTAGAGGAGTGAAACAAAAAAATATAAATAAACAAATAAATAAATAAGGTTGCATAAAGTTTAAAACTTACTCGATAATAACAACTTCATGATAATAGAGGTAGTGTAACAATAACAACTTCATGATGATAGAACCGTAACAAAATCTCTAGATTAACAATAATACTGTAACAAAACGAACAAAAAATCTGCAAATCAAACATAGAAAACGATTTTAGATTTGACGCATACAAATTAGAAATTCAAAATAAATATAGAAACAAAATAAAGTATATGAAGACAAATATATAAATTATAACAAAAAAATATAGTGAGAGAAAAATACTTTGATGGTACTTGTATTTATAACCATCAATTAAGTTGAATCTATACAAAAATTTTGTAACTGATTATTAGTTTTTTTTTTTTATTAATGTTTATCCCTTTTCACTTTTTTTTTACAGATCGAATCTATACATAATTTTCGTAACTGATTATTAATTTTTTGTTTTATTAATATTTATCCTTTTTTTTTGTTGACAGATCTCAATTTTTTTTTGTTTGTTTTTTCTAATGTTTATCTTTTTTTTATTGTAGCCGTTGATTTTATTTTTTCCAAATGTCAAAATCTAAACCAATAAAATTAAACATTATTAAAAATTGATCTTTTAAGTTTTCATCGTATCCGTTGATATAATTTTTTTTTTCACGTGTCAAAATCTAGACCGTTCATATTAGGGTTAGGGTTTAGGGTGCCTCTAGTTACTCTCGTTTTATTATATTAAGATTAAGATTAAGATATTTTTAAATTTTTTTTTTTTTAACAAGCTAAAATGGAACATATATATAACCAAAAGAAATAGTATAAGGTGTGCCAAGGAGCGCTACACAAGTTTACAAAAGAATCCAAGTAAGCAACAACAAAAATACATATTAGTCAATGCCCAAACAAAGTAAAGGGCTCGACCACCACAAATAAGAGTTGGTAGCTAAAGTAGCATTTGTCGTCCGCATCCACCGATAAGAGAAAAGCTTGACTTTGTCTAGGAGCTGATGTACCGAAGTCGCCGAATTTTTGAAGACCCGGAGATTTCTTTCATTCCACACTACCCAGACACACGCGAGCCAGACAAGTTGCATGAAGGATCTCTTAGCACGGAGTTCGCCAACTGAATAAGTAAACTGTACGAAGTGATCTGTGAGGCTGTAAGCATCCACCGCCGAGAAGCCAATCCAAGACCGGACTAAAGCCCATAGCAAGCCGAAAGTGCTGCGTGATAGAAACAGGTGTTGAGCCGTCTCTATGCCACCGCAGCCTGCCATGCAATAGTGGAGATCTGGAGCGAGAATGCCGCGAGATACCAGGTTTGTCTTTGTTGGCAACCGATCACGCAGTAGACGCCACGCAAAGATAGACACATTCAAGGCAACCTGTCTGTGCCATAGGAGCTCTGCAGTCTCCCCTGTAATGATAGAATCCTGAGAGGTCAAGACCTGATACGCATCACGAACTGAGTAACCCGAAGCTGGATCCGGCCGCCACTGCCACCTATCTGGGGTCCCAACCTGTAAAGTCACTGATAGAAGTAAAGTCTGACACTCCCCCAGTAACTCCTCCTCCCACGCCCACAGTTGTCTCCTCCACACCCACGCCTCCCCACCTGCCTCCCACCCTAAACCACACATCTCTTATAATTAAAAAAATATAAAAATTGTATATTTTGAAAGTATTAGTCGAGTTGAGACAAATCAAACAATATCTTATATGTTAATATGTACATGTACTAATATATATTAGTAGAAAAATATGGTAAAAATGGATCATATGAATAATATACGAAGTCAAATTAAGTCATTAGGACAGACGAAATACTAATTTATAACTTATATCTTATAGTAGTTTATAAGTTAAAAAACCTCAAATTCAATTTCAGATATAAATAATTTTTAACTATAATTTATTTACTCGTGGTTTAACTCTGAATCACCCGTTTTTCCTTTCTCTGAAAATAATAGGGTTAAAAAAATGATATTGTTATGAAACTATTTGTAAAGAAGATGAATAACAGAGAAGAAAGGATAAATGAGAGAAGAGAGAAAGAATAGAGATTATATTATTCTCATCAAAGTGTTATGAATAATTCTAATAGATGTCCATTATGCTTTGGTCCATATCATTGGCTCAATATATTGTCTTATAAATAGAGGTTATGTTACAATATAAATACACACTTATGAATAACAAATACAATAGTTCTTTCTTCTCTTTCGCTTCTTCATCTCATCTCTATCCAGTGGCGGAACCAGAAAAAATTATGTGGGAGGGCCACAAATTTTTTTTAATAAAAATATACGTTAATGTAAAGCACAAAAATCTATCAAGTAATTTTTTTTTATAAGCTTATAGTTTATTTATAAAATTAGACTGTATAACTTAAAATGATATAACTTGTGTCAAAACAATGATTGTATTCTAATTTTAGCTTATCATTTATTTTGATAAGTTAATTCAATTAGCTTATAACTTATTATAATTTCTTCTAATTTCCCCATATTACCTCACTAAAACATATTCCTTTATGTCATGTGTTACGTCAATTGCTAATTTTATCCAATAATATAAATTCAATTAGTTATCTGTTATTTTTTGACAAACAAAGTCAAAGTTCATTATTATAAAATTCGACAGTATAACTTAAAGTAATATTTTACGTATATATACTAAGTAACTTGAAATCATTAATAATAGACTATAAACTAATATTTGTACTAATACTTGAACTAATATGTGTGTCGAGTTCTTTATAGTCATCAATAATAAACTCTAAATTAATATTTACATTAATATTTATACAAATATGTATACATAATTGCTTAAAATAATTTATAATATAATTATATTAATATTCTACCTATAAAAAAATTATTATTTTTGAGCCGGGGAGGGCCGTGGGCCGTGGCCACTCTCAGCCCTCCCCTAGTACCGCCACTGTCTCTATCTCTATTCTCTTTCTCTATTACTTTATTTCATAACGGATATTTAATAATAGTTTTTTCTTCACAAATTTATAATTTATTTTAACGACATCTAACGTATTAATTTTTTTTGTAACTACTATATGATCCTTATAAACTTATATCAAGACCAATTCACATACACCTTCTCATTCCCATTTTTCAATTGCATCAAAACCTAACCATTAAATTCCCTAAACCGGGTTGTTTTTTTTGTTTGTCAAACTCTCTAAACTGTTTTGGATAAAAATAATATTGTTTTCTAGTCTATTTTTTCTAATACCATTCATAGAGTAAAATAATGTAAAATTAAAATAAAAACATAAATTATAAAACAACTTACACATCAAATTACTGTTAGTTTTCTTTGTAATTCAAGCTTCTGACGAGAATAGCTTCTGAAGGGTGCAACCTCTGAAGCAGTCTTGCTCACTTCAACTTCTGAGAGGTTACATGCTCTTGTACTCACTTAGCCTCTGATGACTACAAGACTCTGTCTCAGACTCTTACACTAACAGGTTCTGAAGCAATCAGCTTCTGATGCTTCTCAGGCTCTGAACCTCTGGTTCAGTTAGTTTGTTTGTTTAGTCAGTTAGGATAGTTTGTTTTTGTACAGTTGTATTTCAGTTAGTTAGTTAGAGAGGTTTAGGTTTGTTAGTTGGCTTGGTACAAGCTACCTCTCCCACCTATTGTACATACACCTATATATAGGTGATTTTGGTGATTAATAAAGATAACTTTTTCCCTTAATTCATTCTCTTCAATTTTATTCATAGTTCTCTATTCTTTCTTAGTGTTCTTTATTGTTCATCTTTGTGGGTTATCCCCAACAAAGTGGTATCTAGAGCTCGTACGATCCAAGGGATCTTGATTCGTTCTTGAAAGAAGAATCAGGTTGAAAGTGAATCAACCATGGCATGCGAATCTGCCAGTTTTCGAAGGAAAGAATTGGGATAGATGGGTGAAGCAGATGAAGGTGATATTCAATGTTCAAGAAATGTATGAACAAGTGAATGCATCAATCACTCCTCTACCAGAAAATGCAAATGAAGAACAAAGAACAACATTCAGAGAAGCAAAGAAGAAAGATAACAAGGCCCTGTTTCTCATTCATCAATGTGTTGATTCAAAGGTGTTTGAGAAGATTGCAGATGCTGAGACCTCCAAAGATGCATGGGATATCTTGCAAAAGAGTTATGGTGGTGATGCAAAAGTGAAGAAAGTAAAGCTTCAGGTCTTGAAGAGACAGTATGAACTGTTGCAGATGAAGAGTGATGAATCAATTGCTGATTACTTCACAAGATTGGTGACTCTTACCAATCAGATGAAGAATTGTGGAGGTAATCTTAATGAGCAAGAAACGGTGGAAAAGGTACTAAGAACCTTGACTTCTAAATTTGAGCATATAGTGGTGACTATAGAAGAGACTAAAGATTTGAGTGAGATCAAGATAGAGGATCTGCAAAGCACTCTTGAAGCTCATGAGTTGAAGCATGGTGAGAGGAGCCATGACAAAGAAGATGAGCAAGCTCTTTTCTCAAAATTCAAGAAGTACCAAAGTGAGAAGAAGAAATGGCAGAATAAGAAAGACTCCAAGAAAAGCAAGGAGAATGCTGAGACAGTGCCTGAATCCTCAAATGGAGGAGGAGGGAAACAGAAAGATAAGTCAAAGAAGAAGGACAAGAGCAAGATTCAGTGCTACAATTGTGACAAATATGGGCATTATGCCAATGAATGTAAAAATCCAAAGAAAAAGAAAGGTCAAGACAATGAAGAAGAGGCATAAGTAGCACATGATAGCTCAGGTTCTGATGATGAAACCAGTTTCATGGTGACAATTGCTGATGAAGCAGCAGATTCCATGGTTTGGTACTTTGATTCAGGGTGTTCTAACCATATGACTGGTAATAGAAGCATCTTGACTGACTTTGATGAATGTCTCAACACAAAGATCAGATTGGCCAACAGTGATTCCATTAAGACAGAAGGTATGGGTAATGTGGTGATCCAAAGATCGAATGGAAAGAAAGCTGTGATTGAAAAGGTTCTCTATGTCCCTGGTATGAAGTGTAACTTGATGAACATAGGGCAATTAATCTCAAAGGGTTTCAAGATAGTAATTGAAGATGAGACTCTGCAACTCCTTGATTCCAAGAAGAGACTGATTTTCAAAACAGCACAAAGCAAGAATAGGATCTACAATACTCAAATCAAAGCTATTGAAGCTACATGCTTGTCTGCAACTGCTGAAGAGAAAGATAGTGATCTATGGCACAAGAGGTATGGGCATTTGAATTTTAAGAGTCTGTCAATGCTTAATTCAAAATGCATGGTGTTAGGATTGCCTAGTGTCATAACTCCAGTTGATACATGCACTACTTGCCTGCTAGGAAAACATCATAGATCATCATTTAAAAGTCATCTTCCTATGAGATCGAGTGATGTGTTAAATGTTGTGCATTCTGATATTTGTGGACCATTTGATGTGTTATCAACTGGTGGAAACAAATACTTCATGACTTTTGTTGATGAGTACTCTAGAATGATATGGTTATACCATATAAAAGCTAAGAGTGATGCTTTTGAAGTGTTTAAGAGGTTCAAAACACTGGTTGAGAAGCAAAGTGACAAGTCATTGTAGGTTCTGAGAACAGATGGTGGAGGTGAGTATACCTCTACAGAGTTTGAGAATTATTGCAAGGAACAAGGCATAATTCATGAAGTTACTGCACCATATACTCCTCAACACAATGGTCTTGCATAAATGAGGAATAGAAGTATTCTAGATATGGCCAGAAGCATGGTGAAGCAGAAGAATCTGCCCAAGAGGTTCTGGGGTGAAGCAGTTGCTACTGCTGTTTATATTCTGAATAGAAGTCCTACTAAGAAGCTGAAGGATAAGGTACCTGAAGAGGTGTGGTCCAAGAGTAAGCCAAGTGTAAGTCACTTGAAGGTGTTTGGCAGCTTGTGCTACAAACATGTACCTGATGCTAAGAGAAAGAAGCTGGAAGACAAGAGTGTTCCTATGATATTTGTTGGATATCATAGAACTGATGCCTATAGACTGTATAATCCTACAAGTGACAAAGTAGAGATTAGCAGAGATGTGAAGGTACTAGAGAATGAAAGTTGGGAATGGGGTCAGAAGCTCTCATCTAAGAAAACTTGTGCAGTGGACTTAGGTGGTGAAACAAGCACTGTTAATGACACTCCCACTTTTGTGAATCAGCATCAAGGTAATGTAAGTGATGAAGACATGCATACTTCAAGTGATGATGAGGATACTAATGTACCACCAAGACCTCAGAGAAACACTCAATTGCCAAGAAGGTTAGTTGACTGTGAGATTGTGTCAGACAATGCAGTAGACAATGAAGGAGAAATTGTGCATTATGCAATGCTTGCAGATACTGAACCTTTAGATACTAAAGCTGCACTGAAGAGTAAAGTTTGGATGGAGGCAATGATTGATGAGTTGAAGTCTATAGAGAAGAACAAGACATGGGACTTGTGTGAATTGCCCTCTGATAAAAAGGCAATTGGTGTGAAATGGGTGTACAAAGTCAAGCAAAATCCTGAATGCAAAGTGATAAAATACAAGGCAAGACTTGTGGCCAAAGGATTCCTTCAGAAGCAAGGTTTGGACTATGATGAGGTATTCTCTCTAGTGGCAAGACATGAAACTATAAGGCTAGTGATTGCATTGGCTTGTAGTAGAAGATGACCCTTATTTCATTTAGATGTGAAGTCAGCATTTCTAAATGGACCCTAAGAGGAAGATGTGTATGTGAAGCAGCCTCCAGGGTTTGAATTAAAGGGCAAGGAAAGCAAAGTTCTGAAGCTGAATAAGGCCTTGTATGGTCTGAAGCAAGCACCAAGAGCTTGGAACAAAAGAATTGATCAATTCTTTGTTATGCAAGGTTTCAGAAAGTGCAGTGTAGAGTATGGTGTTTATGTGAAATGCAGTGATGACAAACAAATGTTAATCATATGTTTGTATGTTGATGATCTGTTAGTAACAGGTAGCTCATCTATAGAGATAGAGAATTTCAAATCACAGATGAAGTGTGAGTTTGAAATGACTGACCTAGGAAAGTTAACCTACTTTCTGGGAATGGAGCTCTTAGAAACTCCAAAAGGGATGATATTGCATCAAGCTAAGTATGCCACTGAGATTCTGAGAAAGTTTGAAATGCTTGATTGCAATTCATCAGTCACACCTGCAGATACAAGAGCTAAGATTGAAGAAGATACAGGCAGTGATGCAGTGGACTCTACCATGTTCAGACAATTGATAGGTTCACTGAGATATTTGTGTCAAACTAGACCTGATATCAGTTATGCAGTTGGCTATGTAAGCAGGTTTATGAGTAAACCACTGAAGTCTCACCTATTGGCAGCTAAGAGGATACTTAGATACATCAATGGAACAATCCACTATGGTGTTGTATTTCCATACTCTAAGGACAATGGAAAACTTGAGTTAAGTGGATTTTCTGATGCAGATTGGTGTGGTGATAAGGTGGATAGGAGGAGTACCAGTGGTTATTTGTTTAAATTTCAAAATGCACCAGTGTCTTGGTGCTCTAAGAAGCAGTCAGTCATAGCACTCTCCAGCTGTGAGGCAGAGTATGTAGCAGGGTCCCTAGCTGCATGTTAGGCAAATTGGCTGCAATCACTTCTTAGTGAGATGAACATTATTGCTGACACTATAGTGATGCTGAAGATCGACAACAAGTCAGCAATCAACTTGGCTAAGAACCCTGTTAGCCATGGGAAGAACAAACACATTGAGACAAAATTTCACTTCCTCAGAGACCAAGTCACTAAAGGAAAGTTGAAACTTGAATATTGCTCTACTGACAAGATTTCAAGCTTCTGATGAGAATAACTTCTGAAGGGTGCAGCCTCTGAAGCAGTCTTGCTCACTTCAGCTTCTGAGAGGTTACAGGCTCTTGTACTCACTTAGCCTCTGATGACTACAAGACTCTGTCTCAGACTCTTACACTAACAGGTTCTGAAGCAATCAACTTCTGATGCTTCTCGGGCTCTGAACCTCTGGTTCAGTTAGTTAGTTTGTTTAGTCAGTAAGGATAGTTTGTTTTTGTACAGTTGTATTTCAGTTAGTTAGTTAAATAGGTTTAGGTTTGTTAGTTGGCTTGGTACAAGCTACCTCTCCCACCTATTGTACATACACCTATATATAGGTGATTTTGGTGATTAATAAAGATAACTTTTTCCCTTAATTCATCTCTTCAATTTTATTCATAGTTCTCTCTATTCTTTCTTAGTGTTCTTAGTGTTCTTTGTTGTTCATCTTTGTGGGTTATACCCAACAATTACATGAATATATCAAAAAAATTGAAGATTTACCAAATCAAAACATTAAAAATATCCAAAAAAAATATCTTCATCTATGCACATTTTCTCATTTTTGTCAAACAATATTCAAGTGAGTACGATTGACACGCCTTGTGTATTTCTCATTCTTTAATTAGTATCATGAAAAAATTCATGATCCTAGAGATGAACTAAAGAATGCCCTTTTCTTTGCAGCTCTGTATAGCTCCATCATACATATCATTGACACCATACTTAAACTTGAACCCACTATCCAAAAGCTTTCTTGATGATAACTCAGTGAACTTTCCATCACCATTTTTTGTCTCCCTTGAACTGCAAAAAAATTACCAAAAATAGATTAAAGCTTTTCTTTAATCTTTTTTTTTTAGCTTTTCTTTAATCTTTAATATATGGCTATAAAAATAAACAATATGTAAAAAAATACAGTAGCAAATCAACCATTTAGTTTTGACCAAAAAAAAAATTCATCAACCATTTAGTCATTGAAAATTTTCAATTACACTACGTACTCATCATCACACATTTTCAAGGATTAAATTAAATTTACTCTCACATTATTAATCACTACAACATTTTTAATTTTAGACTATCTTTTTAATTTTTAAAATGTGGACAATCTTCTTTAGTGTCTTTCAATTTCATGTTATAAATAAATAAGTGATTGACTAATTAAACAAAAATATTAAACTTACTTTGGTATTGTAATGTGAAATTGTGGATATCTTTGATGAAGCAATTCATACAATTGATAAAATGATATTTGATCAGAGGAACAAATAAACCTTCCATTAGCATTGTCACATTCAAAAAGAAATATAAGAGCACTTGTGGCATCATCTGTGTGCACCATGTATGAGTTGGTGAGATATTCGTATCGTTTCTCATCTCCTAAATAAACAAAACACACACATTTGCATGAAATATACATCACAAATTCACTTGTTATGAACAATGTGTTAACCATATGCATGCATTCACAATAATTAACCATATCCATATATATATATATATATATATATATATATATATATATATATATATATATATATATATATATATATATATATATAGGTCAGGATCAAATGACACCAAGGTGTCAAACTTAGTAACATGACATCTCCGATAATTCTTTACCGGATAATCGTATTACAAAATCAACCGTTGGATTCGAAGCTATTATTATATAGATCATGTCTATAAAATTTAATAACAATCGGAAATTATTTGATATGTCAATGAGATGCATAAAAACCAACGTCTTACAAAACTTCGTCAAAACTGTTAATTTTTATCCTTCTCTTTAACCCATCAAATGGTTTCCGATTGATGTTAAATTTTATAGACATGATCTATATAATAATAGCTTTGAATCCAACGGTTGATTTTGTAATACGATTATCCGATAAAGAATTATCAAAGGTGTCATGTTACTAAGTTTGACACCTTGGTGTCATTTGATCCTGACCCTATATATATATATATATATATATATATATATATATATATATATATATATATATATATATATATATATATATGGGGTTTGCTAATTTAAACCCACTTAAAAACATGTGGGTCTAAATTAGCAATGTGCACCTTTTCTAATGGACAAAAAATACCCTTAATATATACTTATTTAACAGTAGTAGTTGAGGGTTAGTTAGGTCAATTTTATTAAATAGTGTGTACCTACTTTGCTAATTTAGACCCACTTAATTATAAATATATACAACTTAGGAAAACACATGAAAACCTAGGAAATCAAAAAAAGACAACTTAGGAAAATATATACAATCCAAATTTTTTTTTTTTTAACAAAACACTATTTTGATGAAAGTCAGAAGATTGTTTACAAGTTTAGAGAAGAACTACCTGTATGCAATAATTCAGCCCTATCCAACGGTGAATGTTTAAGTCTACTTTTTTAAGTGTAATACTTATTCTAACCAAGGAACAAAACTAGGCATTAACTAATCTGTTCCGTAAGTTTAACCAAGGCTACGTGATTTCCGTCAAACATGAAGATAATAGATTTCAATTTATCCAAAAAATTGCCATGCGGTAAATTCATGTTATTCTCGGAGACCTTCCTCGTAACTATTTTCTAATTTTATGTAAATCTGTGCTATTTTTTAATTTTAACATTGCTATTAATTCTTTTGATAAAAATAAATTAAACTTTACAAAAATTATAACAAACTAAACAGGTATAAATTATTGTTCTCAATTGCAAAAACAAATCAGATGTACATAGCCACATACTAATAGAAATATGCTTATTAGCTGCAGTATTAGAGTTAACCATTTTTTAGCTTTCAAAGGTTGTTCTATATATTTTCAAAGGTTATACTTTATTTTGTGTAAAAAAAAATTGCACAACAAAAAAAATGTTAAGTTGTCTTTTTTTTGATATCCTAGATTGTTTATTTAGGTTGTATATATTTATAATTAAGTGGGTCTAAATTAGTAAAGTGGGTGCACACTATTAAATAAAATTTACCTAACTAACCCTCAACTTTCTAGTGTAAAATAACTAAATGTCAAGGTTTTTTTGTCCAAAGTGAAAAGGTGCACATTGCTAATTTAGACCCACATGTTTTTAAGTGGGTCTAAATTAGCAAACCCCTATATATATATATTTGATCAATCTAAAATCTAAATCATTTAAAATTGTTTTCAAAATTTGATGTCATGTTTGTCTCTCAAATTATCAATTTTTCATCATCAATGGAAAAAATAAAAGCTTACTTATTGAAAAAGTAATCTATCATTATAAATACAACTCTAATGTTGTTAATTTATGACATTTTGGTCAAACATTTGTCTCATGAATTTATCGTTAACAACTTCAATTTTAAAAAAATATAATTAAATATACATATCAATTACAAGAAACTCAAAAACTAACTACCTTATAGTTAAAGATTTTTTGCTTACAATTTTTTTCTTCCCACATTATAATTTTTTTTTAAAAAAAATTTAAAACATAAATTGAATGTTGAATCTAAATTTGAGTTTCTTACGACAAATAAATGAATTAAATAAAAGAAGATATTATACGCATTTTAAATATAAGAAAAATTTATCAAAGAAAATTGACGTATTATTAATTAGGGAATAATAATTAATGTATTTAGTCTAAATTTTAAATCAATTTTTTTTTTAAAATTATCTAACTTCTTTTAACAAACTTTTGAGGTTAGAAAAAGTATATTAGAGAGAGAGAGAATGCATACCAAAGATCATGGCAAGTGCTAAATAAACAGATGAAGGTATCTTAGGACAAATAAATGGTCCAACAACCAAAGGAAGAACCAAACTAACAACTTCCAATCCATTCACTTTTCCAAACTCTAAAACACTCTTTTCGGTCAAAATTTTAGACACCAAATAAGAAGATCCAACAAGCTGGTTACCACTTTTACAAATCTCAATATCACTCCAAACATCTTCATCAATCACATCAAGATTCTTATCATTGAACAAAACTGTTGTTAAACTAGAAGTATATACCACTTTTTTCACTGTCTTTGATTCTAAACATGCTTTTAGAATTCCTAGTGTTCCTTCCACTGCTCTTTTTGTCACTTTTTCTTCTGGCTCTTGGTTTTGTACATCCATAGGATGTGCTAGATGAAAAACTCCAATACATCCTTGTATTGCTTTTTCAAAACTATTTGAATCATCAAGATCAGCATGGAAGATTTTTAGCTTCTTTGTTGCTTCTGGTAAGTTTGTGAGATAGCTCAAGTCTTTCTTTTCTGTTAAAAGTTCAAAAAAATCGGTGTTAAATCTCCTTTTTGTACCGGTTACAATTTTGACAAGTAATGCTAAACTCGACAATATTAATAGAGCATTGTTTAATTTAATTATCTGAAAAAAATTTAAAATGATCAAAATGTGAATATGAAGTACCGGATGGAAAATCGTATCAGATTAACATGTGTCTTATCGGAATTTTGCTAACCTATACTAATAAGTAAACTCGATTTTTATTAGTTACGTATTTAACTCTCTCATTGTTTGCGAGCATCCCTGTCACACTCTCTTGCATTCTTATTCTATCTGTCTTTTTCTTTTTTGTTTTCGCCCTCTACATCAATATTTTTTATGTTTTAACGATCATTGCATTGAACTATATTAATAGAATTAATTACATATTATAATTTTTTATAATATCAAAGATTGCAAAATAATTAATTACAAGTACATGTCCACAAATTTAAAATTTGCTTGAAATTATATGGGTAATAATCACATTTGTAAGTTTACACAATTTCAAAATTCTTCTTAAAAATAAACAAAGAGAGGGCAGGGAAAAAGTAGATGAATAAGTTGGACTCCACATGTAAAAATACAAATTAAAGGCAAGAATTAATAAAATGAAATTAGTATATTTAATTTGTTGTAGGGTCACCCAAACATAAAGTTAGATAAACCATTTTTTAAGGATTTGGCCCCCAACTAATTTAGACTTTTTGTGTGAGAGTTTAATAGAAAGAAAAAAAGAATTTACGTGGCACGAAGGTCAAGACTCAAGGAATAAACTCTTTGAAGTGATTAGAAGACTTATGACCAAAATATGTATTAACAAAATTTGAAGAAACTTTCGAATCAATTTAAAACTATCCAAACTCTTTTCATTTTTTGAGTTTTTCGGATTGGAATTAAAGTTTTAGACAAATGCATGGAGGAGGGGATTCTATGTCAGGAAGAAGCTAGGAAAAGAGATGAAAATAAAAAAAATAAAAAAAAAGAGATGAAAATTGAAAATATTTATAAAAAATTGTAATCATAATATAAAAAATTATCATATATATCAATTTCATTTTCTCCTCAAAACCTTTCCTATCTCATTAATCCTTATAAAGATCCAAACAAAACAATAAGTCTTTCATAATTCACTAATTTTATATGAATTCAAATCAATTTTGATAACTAACAAATATAATTATCTCCTAATTAAATTCTCCCTTAACTTTAAGGTCTCACCAATCAAAGAAAAGAATGAGTAGAATATATGTTATATATTATTTTTAATTTTCAATAAAAAAAGAATATATATGTTATATGTATATACCTTTATCATGGTGTGATCTAACGGTGGCATGAACTGAATAACCATGTTGAAGAAGCCTCATAATCAGCCATGATGCTACATACCCTGTTGCTCCTGTCACACAAACTGTACCTTTATCATCTGCCATTTCTTTATTTCCTCTTTAAAATTCTGTCTCTTTTATCATATTCTTGTTTAGGTGGATATATTTATACATGTACAAGTTCAATTGAATGCTATTAATTATTAGGGTAATTAATATAATTAAAACGGTCCATGTGAGCATAGCTCACTTGTTAAAAACATTGTATAAAATATGTGATTGAGGTTCGAACTCTGTATAATTTACTTATTCACTTTAAAAAGATAAAATTATAACCATTAAACTATTTGACTAAAAAATAACAGTTAAAAGGTTTAATTTTAATTAATCAATTTTCACATTCCTTTGTTTAATTAATTGTCTTATTTTATTTAAAAAGTGTAATGTAAATGCATTTTAAATGATAAAAAGTTGTGGGAACATCTAATATGTTGGCGCACATATTCGGACTTATAATATCTTTGTTATACATTTAGTGTGTATGTGTGTGTACGCGAGAGTTTTGTCATTAAACTATTTAACACTAAAAAAAATATTTTGGTTAAAACATTGACGCTAATCAATTAACTAGCATAACCAAGATTTTTAGTTTTTTAATAAAAAAAACTTAGGATGAGAAAATGATGCTCAAGAAGTGTACGTGACTAATATTTTTGTTTAATTGTATTTAAGTTATTTATTTATTTATACATGAACCTTGATTTGAATAAAGGTAATTTTACGTAATAAATTAATATACATTTTTTCAATAAATTAACTAACTCATCCTAATAATTAGGTTAACTTCTCTACCTAGATATTTTATATACACGTTGATAATATAATTAAGGGTCTTGCTAACTATTAGTGCCCTTAAAAAAAGTAATTTTGTATTGAAATCAATAAATTTTTTACTTAAAAAAAATTAAATGCACATTTTTAGATAATATATTTCTATTTTTGCTATCTTAACTAGTATCCCTGAAGCACTAGTTAGTATTTTCCAACAAATATTCATAATTTTTTTTGCTACCTATCATAATCCTCCTAGTCTCAAAGGAAAGGGAATAAAATGTATCATGTATCTATCACTTCACTTGTAGTACATTATGTTTATTTATTTATTTTTAGTACATTATGTATTTTTTTTGGTATATTATATATATATATATACACAAAATATTTAATTATTTGAATTGCCGTATAGCAGCCATATTTTAGGGCGTTGGTCGAGCTTCCTTCATAGTTTTCACATGCCATTCCAGCTATTTCAGTTTCATTGTTAATTTATGTATGGCATTGAAAAAATTGCTATCTAGCTGTACATTAATATGTTATATAACTTATATTACTTTTCAATGAATATATAAGCAATATTGAGTTGTTTTCTCGTCATTCATGGTATTGAGTTGTGTTTTTTATCACTGTATATATGTCAATGAATAATTTTGATGATTAATATTTTTAATTATTTATTATAAAAATTATGAAAAATATATATTTTAAAAATATTCGTCGAAATAAATTGAACAATATTTTATAAGTTAACATTTGTTTTAATATATTAATAAAACATTATGGTTAAGATTATGCAAAAAATGTACATAGTCAAACTGCGACACTTGAAAAGAAATTGAAGGAATAGTATTTTTCATTAAATACTAACAAGTTTTAATTTAATTATTTTATTGAAAAAAAGTTCAGAGAAGACTAGTTAGAGTCACAACAAACATTGAAGCTCAAAAAGTCAACCAATAATAATAAAAAATATCCACACCAGTAACGGAAGTTGAACCGCGTCATTTTAAGCTACCAACTCTTTAATCATTATCAACCGAATCAATTTTTATCGACTCTAGCATTTTTTTTACCGTTGCTTGGAAATAATAGCAGTAAAAGTACTTTTTTCTGTAGTTAATTTATTTACTTCTTTTTTCTTTGGCCTATTTTCTTCATAAAAATTTAATTAACATGAAAAAACATAACATGACTAAATAATGCTAAAATTATATAGTTCCTTAAAAAAATAAAAGAAAATTAGATATTAAAAATTGAAAAATGTGTTTTTTTACAAATAAATAAACAAATGTTAAAGGACCATTTGGTACTGAAAATATTTTGTTTTATGTACTATTTTGTTTTTGTTGTAGAAATTTCACCCATAATTAGGTGGATAAGTGGGATGACCCCTGACCTCTTGCATATATAATGCAATGTCTTACCAACTGAGTTAAGCTCACATGACGTTTTATGTACTATTATTATTTGTTACTATCTATTTTTATTTTAAGACATTATATGTATACTTTAATAAATATTTGTTACTATCATCATTTCTAATTTTCTAGTGTTTAAAAAATATTTATTTTTACAATTGCTTCTCTGTACTTTACTTATTTTCAGCTAAATGCATGATAGTAGATCAATTATATACGAAGACTCTTTTAATTTGTTAAAAAAAAAAAAACAGATAATTCTGTTGGATGGAAATGCTTAAAAAATCGTGATAAATTGTTAAACTGCTTGCAAAAGGCATTATCATTAAATAAAGTTATTACAATTTTTCAGACGTATATCTCACTTATTTTATGAATTTTAGACGTTTATCTTACCTTGAAAAATAATAAATCTTCACGACTTTTGACAATAGAGACAAAAAATAAAACGTTAGTTGAAACTTTAATTAACCACTCGGTTTTGTTTTTTTTTATGTTTTCTATTTGTGGTCAAAACCAATTGGATATTTTTAATTATAGAACATAGTACTATTTAAAATATGCAGTCCATAATTTAGCTTTAAGAATTGAATAAGTTTTGTTAGGAGGAAAGTGATTATGGTTGCTCATATTTTTTTGCGAGAGTGGACATTTTTTGGGCAATTTTTTTATATAGTTTTGAGATTATTCTCATCATTATTTAATACTATTTGATTAATGGAGCTTTCTAAATTAACTATTTCTCATTAGTTTTGAGCTCCTTAAGTGATTATGGTTGGCCCATCCAATATCTTTTTAATAACTCAAAACAGTTTTTTATCTTTGTTTTGGTTTTTCTTCTGTTTTATATTTTTAATTTTTCAATCCTTTTTATTTTCTAAGTTATTACATTTTAAATTTATTTATAGAGATATAAAATTAACTTAATTATTCCATCCTGTTTATAATTATTCAATATTAAGTTTTAACACAATGTCTTTTAATTATAAACATATTTCATTTTTACAAGAAATAAGAAAACTGATTTCTCATGAAATATATTTTAATTTTTTAAAATATTGGATTATCAGTTTAATCGGGTAATTTGGTTTTAAATCGGTCAAAAAGCAAATCAATTTAAAATTTTAAACTTTTTAAATTGATTAGTCTAATAACTGATTTAAAATTTGACTTTTAAGTATAATACTCCTTTGATAGATTAAAAACTTTTTAAATAATTACAAATTTGCTACTGTATTATTTTTAAAACATTTGTATAAATACTTCATTCGTCCTAAATCTTTAGTCATTTTATTTTTTCAATTTTGTCTCAAATCTTTAGTTCTCTTAAAAAATCAATACATAATTAGATTTTAATTATTTTTCACTTCGTGCAGACTTAAAATTTGAGCTACATCGATATAACATTTTAGAAATCCTATGAAGCACGTCTTCTATACATCATATAAGTCAATTACACATAGGATTATGCATTGGTTTCTAGTGCACTGATGCATCAAATTTCATAATCTTTTTGAAGTGTGTTTAGGCAATTACATTTTGAAAAGTTATTACATTAGATCTCATACACCATTTAGAAGACATTTACCTATCATAACAATACCTAATAGAATAGTTCATTTAAGTACCAATAATGAATTGGTCGTGGTAAGGGATTTGGTCCCCTTAAGTATGTGGTTATAGATTCGATTCCTAGCTCATGCGTATGAAGAAAATTCGGTTGGAAGAGGAGAACCAACTTTGTGTTCCCCACGTGTTCCCCGATGGAGATTAGTCACCGCTAATGGTGGTGAAAACTTTGTATCAATGTCATAATAAAAAAAAAAGTTCATTTAAATGTTATAGTACAAAATAAGTATTTTTATATTATCGTGTCCATAGGGACTGGTGTGATATTAGTGCCGTTCAACAATTAATATAATTTTAAGTATTGAAAAGATAAGTTTGTTCAAAAACATTCAAACTTACAACACACATAAATTCGGGAAGAAATAACTAGGAGACAAAGTTACTGGGATTAGTTATCATTAATTAATCTTCTAATGCAAACTTTTAATCGATTATATATTTTCTAAATTTCAATTATACTCTCATTTATCGCTCACATACGTGTCCGTGTCCAGAGCACGACGAGAGTTCCGTTTACACCTATTAACCCTCGATGTATCGAGCCATTAATCTATATAACGACTTTATTGTATTGCTTAAACTCCGATGTCTCAGACAATTTAACCAACACAATAGCATTAAGTTTCGATAGTGTATGTGAATGTGAACCTAATACTATCCCTAGCAATTAACGTTCGCATATGAATTTATTTCAGTTCTCTTAAACAAAAAGTCTATGTCTAGAGCTTTCTGAATCAAATAATCAATTTCGGAGTTTTATGTTGGAAATAGAAATAAACTATCAACATAATCAAAATAGAGATTATATATAATGAGCCAGATTAAAAGTTTACATGAGAATTTAATTAACAAAACATAATCCCAATAATAGAGAAAATTAGTTATACATAATCACCTTACAATATACAAGAGATGGAAAGATGAATCGATGATTCCACCGCTCCTCTTGATCGCTCTCTGCCTCGTGAGAATTTCTTACTCATCCCTTTGTTTCTTTGTGTCTGCGTGCAAGAATGAATGAATCCAATGGAATAGCCACTGCATGCTTTTATAGATTTTGGAATTTAACACTTAAGTATGCAATTCCTTTGATATTAAGTAATACAAAAACGGTGATGTATGGTTGCTACTTGATCAAACCGCCTATGTTTCTTCTTTCTTTGCCACTTGATCTGCTTTGTTCTTCCTTTTGTTCTTTGGTTACTTTCTATTCTTTCTTTTATCTATTGATTTACAAAAAATAAACATTACTAGTAATAACATTTAATTATAATAATAGTAATAATAATAATAATATATAACAGATAAATTTGGGAATATATCAACATATTTACTAAATAAATAAGTTAATAAGTGAAAATAGTTAAAATACTAATTTATTAGTAAAGACTAATATTTACAAATAGTTGGTTTTTTACTTCAAATAACTTACAAAACAAGTCAATAAACGCTTAAAATATATATGTAAATTTACTACTTTTTAGCACTTATCATTAAACAACAATAGCCATCAAAACTACATGAATGACACTTCATTCAAATGTGTGTGTGTTTTTTTTTTATTATGTGACTCTGTTCATCTAGGGTCGACTCAAAGGTCAAGCCACACAAACAAGGAATTTGGGCCGGAAAAAAATATAAAATATTTAGCAACGAAAATAAAATCTCAGGCGGTAATTTTATTAGTCAAAAGTCCAAAAATATAATGAGAAGAAAGACCTCCCAACAAGAGTTCACCATACAAAGAGTTAATAATTCATGATTTTTTTTATTTGATCGGATTCTCTATAGATGAGAACGTACTCCATCATCTATCCCCTTTCTTTAAATAAAAATATTACTATTAGAATATATAAAGACCTATTTCCAGATTTCACATTTTAGGCCTCATATTATGTTGGGCCGGTCTTGTGATCATCTTCTTCACATGTTGACTCGAATATTAAAGTGTTTGCGAATCACTATCAATTTCTTTTGTTGATGCCAATATTTCCAATCAAATGCCATCAATGTTCTTCGTCGATTTAACTCAATTTTTTCGTGTTCAATTTTTTTTATATATATTTGAATATTCTTTTTTAAATGTACAATGAAATTCAATAATAAAAATTTAACTTTATTTTTCTAATTTGATTTTATTTTTACCTAAGTCAAATAGAATGGATAGAAAAATAATGTGTATATAGTTAGTATATTATAACTAGGCCTAGGGGTGTTCAAAATAACTACCGAATTGAACCGAATTACCAAACCAAACCGAACCCGGCCAAAATTAACAGAACTGATTATCGAGCATATATTTTAAACACTATTCATTAAGTGGAACTGAACTGCAAATAACTAAACCGAGCCATTAAGAATTGAACTGCAGTGCACAAAATAGTAACTAAGCTTAGTCTTTTTCCCCCAAATAAAAATGGATTTGATTTTGAACAAATATGAAATCAATTGATTTTTAACAAAATAGAGAAACTAAATCCTAAAAAGAAAAAAGAAAAAACTAATTAAAATTGATTTTTATAAATTAGACAAACCTCAAAACTTTTCAACGTGATTATGAATGGGAATTTTAGAAATTTTCAGAGAAAAAGAAAAACATTAAAAGTAGAATTGATTTCAATTCTGGAACAGCCAGAATTGATTCTGGACATGTAGAATTGATTCTGACTTGTTTGGTTTCTTAAAAGTAGAATTGATTCTGCCTTCAGAAATGATTCTACTTGAAGCTACAAATCATAGCTTCTGATTCTAGAATTGATTTTTACACTCAATTTTTTTGTTCAACTCACTTTTGCATAAATATATCCAAACATAAATCACTTTAACTTAGAATCAATTTTGGCCAAAATCAATTTTACAAAATCAATTTTGTCAAAATCAATTCTCGACACCGCAGAACCCAAGATACGCTAAAGATGACAAAGGTAATGGTGTATCAGTGTCATAAAAAGCAACTCAAATAAAAAGCACAATTCAAAAACAAAATATTTGGTTTGGGAAAAACTGTGTTAGCAGTAGTTCGAAATCAAGAACTAATAATGAACTGAACTATTAATACAATCTGGTTCGGTTTGATAGAAAATCGTAAAAGTCCATTTCAATTCTATTAAATTGTTGTTATGTTATGATTCGTTGAGTTCAATTCAATATTATTTTTTCTGAACCCAACCATGAACAATTCTAACTATGTGAACGTCAAATTTTATCATTTTTTTTAATTTGTTTCATCAAGGTTAAAATTTTATCATTTTTTTGAATTTGTTTTATAAAATGTGATTCTACCACCGGACTATACTTAAGAGACAAATCAGATAATAAAGTCTAAAAGACAATTAATTTATATATTTGTATACGTTGTTTTTTTATTATTGAATTTTATTAAGATATCTAAACAATGTAAAATTTCTTAATGTTTTTAATTTTTTTTATATCAACATATCTTTATCGTATCGCACCCATATGTAGATGTTGTATGTAGCTAGATTCAATTCAATATACAAAACTACATCTACTCATACAATAATTACCATAAATGACACAAATGCAATTGAAAGAGGCTAAAATCACTTGATGTTAGAATTGACTCCAAATTAGATTCAATTAGCTGTGAAAACCAAAAATATTACCATAAAGAAAACAAAATAAAGAGAACAAGATGAAAAAAATTGGTGCAAAAATTTGGACAAACTCGTTCAATATTTTTTTTCCATTTAGCTTTGAAGATGTCAAGTCTTATATAACTGACCTTCTAGATTTTGTTTGACCGAAACAAAGGCAACTGTTAGATCTTTACATCTCCAATTTACTATACTACCTAAATTAAATACTTTTTCAATAGGCTTTTTCTTTTTCTTTTTAGAAAAATGAATGCCTTAATATATATATTTATTCAAAAACAAAATATTAATAGTATATAACTTATAAGAATAACTATGGCAAAATTGTATTTCTAGTCCTTTAACTTAACTTCAAATAATATTTTAGTTCTTTATATTTTTTTAGTAACGTTTTGATCATTTTTTCATATTTGAATATAAATTTTAAGCTTCAAATTTATATTTTAATTTTTTTGTTCACTTTGAATTATAAATATATCTATGCCCTAAAATAAAATTTAGATTTGAATCTTGAAAAATCATAAACAAACATAGATAAAAGTAAAAAAAAAAAGGACAAAAGTGATTTATAAAAAGGATAAAAGACTAAATTGTATCTAATATTATGTTAAAGGACTATAATTTAACTAAAAGTTTACATTTTTATTCTACAACTAATAATCATAAAGTTAAATCTTTTGAAAAATAATAATTAAAACACATTACATTTTTATTCGACCAGAGAAATTAATTTTTAAAAATAACTGTTTCATAAAAAAGTAAATAAACGATCAACAACTAACTAATTTAAATCTTGGTAAAAATAGTAACACTACTTATAGCTAAATCATCACCATCTTAACACTCACCAAAGCCTTCATGTTAGTAAATTTCCAAAAGTAAAAATCTTATAGTTCAAAGTAGTTAAACAAAAAAGGAAAAAAAATACCACTTTTTTTATTGATCATAAAAAAAAAAACATAAATAGAAAATTTCAACATTTTCATTTTCCATAGAAAATTTTCTCTCTAATGTGTTTCACTTCCATTTTCTTCAACGCTCAAAAATCAAAATCCCCAAAATTCTCAATAAACCCTAGATTTACCAAACCCATGACGCAATCAAAAATTGTCTAGCTCTGAGGTTATTCTTGTCGGTGTTACGTTATGTGTTATTTCTTTTGCGGAAATTGATGATTAATTTTTTTGATTTTTCTGCTTTGTGGGGTTATTTTGAATAGCGAAAAGTAACGAACTTTGTGTTGAAATCGAAGTGGGTGTTGGTTTTTTTATTGAGTATGCATAGATCTGGAGCTACGATGGCTTGGAACGTGTTTAAGTTCTGCACAGCTTTACGAGGACTTGGTTCTATTATGATTCTTCTTGTTCTTGGTGTTGTTGGTGTTACTTATTATGCTGTTGTTATTACAAATTATGTTCCTGCTTTGTATAATGGAGGCTTTGATTCTCTTATTGCAATCTTGGTCTTGATCTTGTTTCATAGTTTGGTAAGTTTCAAAACCTTCATTTTTTATTTAATTATTAATTATTTGAATTTGTTTTTGTTAGTGATTTTGGTTGTGAATGTTTATTAATGTTTTAGATTTTCTTTGTAGGAGTTAAGGTTAGGAATTAGGATTTTTGTTAATTTATTACTAGAATTTAGCATGTGAATTAGGAATTAGAATCATGAATTTGTGATGTTTTATTCAGTTTATCTGATGGGTTTGGGTATGTTAATATGGAATTTAGCTGAAAAGGGTGGATTTTATTTGGAATCAATTGGAGAATAATGGTTGTTCTGTTGGAAGTTTTTATTAGCTGGGAATCCATTTGATTTTAGTTTTTCTGTTGGATTCTGAATGCGGTGTAGAATAATGAGGTGTTAGATGTCTTGATTGATGGTTGTTATTCGAAAAATGACAAGTAGTCGTTAAGGTTTTAATTTTATTTGTGTTGTGGTCTTGTCGTGATGCTTATTTATTCGAAAAACGACAAGTAGTTGTTATGGTTTTAAATTGCATTTGCGTTGCGGTTGTATAGTGATGCTTATTCAAAAAACGACAAGTAGTCGTCATGGTTTTAATTTTTAAATTGTATTTGTGTTGTGGTCATGGGGATTGATTTTGTGGAAATTGTGAGCAATCATTGATGCTGCTGTCGCGATACGGTCGTGAGACATAGAAAACTATGACACTATGGCCACACTTGTGACCACAGATCGATTTTTAAGCCTTCATAGCTGTTTAATAATTTCAGTTACTGGAGGATTTGTTTTGAATATATTTTTTCCATAAGTGTCTCTTAGGAAGTTTATATAAACAGGCTCATACCGATGTTCAGCTTCTGTTAAACTTTCATGATTAGTTTGATTTATTAATTAATGAGGTGTCATTTCTTTGGTATGTGAGTTAAATGATATGATTTCTCTTGATTATGCAGTTGGTTATGCTATTGTGGAGTTATTTTTCTGTTGTTTTTATTGATCCGGGAAGCGTACCTCCAAACTGGAGACCAACAATCGATGAGGAGATAGGAGAGGAAGATCCATTAGTTGGGTCAGAATTCAGCAACGTTCAGTCTGATCCATCTAATCAACGGATCCGGTACTGTAGGAAGTGCAACCAACTGAAACCACCTCGATGCCATCATTGTTCAGTTTGTGAGTTTTCCGCACACAAACATTTTCATTCTTTATACCACCACTTGAGAACAAGAACATAATTTTGATCCTTTTTGGTCTGATATCAGGTGGGCGATGTGTGCTGAAGATGGACCACCATTGTGTATGGGTAGTTAACTGTGTCGGGGCTCTAAATTACAAGTATTTCCTTCTTTTCTTGGTATGAACATTCAACTATAGTTACTTTTTTATTATTCAGTTATTACTTGTTTAAAATGTTATTGTATTTATTTCTGACATGCGATCATTGTATTTAACATATCCAAATTCCTGTAGAATAATCTTGTATGTCTACTATTTTATATTATTATTTGTGTGATTCAAATTTTTTATTTTTTATTTTCTGCATACTTTTGAAAGATAGTATGATTGTGATTGTTTTGTGTATGATTTGACGTATATTAATTCTTCAAATTTTTCCTTTTTACTATAACACTGATATTCTGATTAAATCTTAGTGCAGTTCTACACTTTCCTTGAGACGAGTCTAGTGACTGCATCCTTACTGCCGCATTTTATAGCATTCTTTAGTGACGGAGAAATCCCTGGAACACCTGGATCTCTTGCTACAACTTTTCTTGCTTTTGGTATGAACTCTAATGCACAGTTCTAGCTTTTGGTTTCATCTGTGAGTTTCTGTAACAATGGTTGCGTTGCCTGCAGTTTTGAACCTCGCTTTCGCGTTGAGTGTGTTGGGATTTCTTATCATGCACATATCGTTGGTTGCTGCTAATACAACCACTATTGAGGTAAACTTCTGCATAAATATAAATTTATTTTTTGTGTTACTTAGGATAGTAGATCCCTTACACTTTATCCAACTTTCACCTGAAGGATCAGTTTTGCTCCTAGTTGAAAGGCAATATTTAGGTATTGTTAGGGTAAACAGCTTAATTAAGCTCTTATAGCGTAAGTGCTTTTCATATGAATACATATGTATAAGCCATTTCTTTACAAGCCATAAGCTATCTGGGAGAATTTATGGAAATAAGCTGAAAACACCTTATGGGCATGTCATTAGCTGTTTCCATAAGTTCTCCCAAATAGTCTCACAAGTTCAAACATGCCCTTAGTTAAATTTAAAGTTGATGAAATATTTTTTATGCATGAACTATATATCCTCTGTTACTGTGGTAAATGCTGTGTGAAAGTGTCGTACTAAAAGTTTACTGTAATCTTCAACATAAATTATATAATACTTTTGTATCTTTTTCCATGTTGTATGGAGTTTTGCTTATGTGTAGTGGATACTGATCTTTGTTTTGCTCCTTGCTGTGAGCAGGCATATGAGAAGAAAACTACTCCAAAATGGCGCTACGACCTTGGCCGGCGTAAAAATTTTGAACAGGTGTGTACTTGTATTATTTTAACAGTGTTTTATGTCACTTTATTTTTATATGTTCTGTAATCTGTATGGTGATTTTCATGCTGCCTTTATAAAAAATATTTGATAAATGGTTTTGAATCTTTTGATAATAATATCCCTTCATTTGTGTTAACAATCTATGCACTAATGACTAAGGGGACATGATGTTCAATTAAATTTGTTGAGGAATAAAAGTATGCATCGTCGGAGTCGGAAACAAAACTCGGACTCTCTCTGATCTATATACAATCTCTTATCCTATTGCTTTTCAAGATGTCATAATTTGCAGATTATCTATACTAAATAATCCAAGTAGAGAATTTTTGCTGAAAATGGCAAGTGTATGTTAAGGTAGTTTCTAGCTATGAAGAACATATATGGACATCATACACGACGTTGACACCGGCCCATTAACACTAGTACTAATTTATAAAATGGAAATAATTGAATGTAATCAATCACATGTGTCGGTATAGGCTCCAAAGTATCTTATACATGATTGTGCCATTTGAATTATGGAGAGACAATGGCATGTCTACCTAGCTAGCATGTACTAGTTTTTACACAATTTGGGGACCTTTGTTTTTCCCAAGTGCTAGTTACAATATTGCTAGTGTTAACTTGTGTTGTATTGTAAACATAATTTTATTCAGATTTGGGACCAACCTCTTTCAAAGCAGCATGCACATGTGATATGTAAAGGTTCTTAAAAAAGTTGATTAAAAAGTTCTTATGTCTGTTTTTGCTAGGAATAGAACCAGATATTATTGGCATATTGATTGTTGATATATAACAACCATTATATTATGTTCCTATGCAAAAAAAAAAAGTAGAAATGTTATACCCTTACATTGTGATGATTCATAACAGAAATTTTCTGGAGACCCTTACATTATGATTTATGTTGGTTCTTTGATATCAGGTTTTTGGGATGGACAAGAAATACTGGTTCATTCCTGCTTATTCAGAAGAAGATATACGGAAGATGCCAGCTCTACAAGGCCTCGAGTATCCATCAAAACCCGACTTTGATTCCCAATAGTTTAAAAACCACAAGGGCATATTTGGTTTAAGTTTAATGTTTTCATTTTCTAGTTTCACTTAATTGCAAAACTGTTCTCGGTTTTCACTCTGTTTCTGGTTTAAAAAACTTGTACCGAAAACGTCTCCGTTTCGCGTACAAATCTTTAAAATAGGAAACAAATTGAACACACCGGGACCCTTTTTTAAAAAAAGAAGTGAAAACAAGAAGATGAAATCAAAAAACATATTTTCAAACCAAACAGAAAGTGTACACATTATGTAACAAAAAACTTGCATACTCCGAAAACCTCTACTTTCACTCCTACAAATCTGGCTTGTAAGTAATTCTAGTCTCCCGGAAATTCATCTCCACAAACACATAGTATGATTTTTTTTATAACGTTATCTAGAGGTGCTTGTGTTAGGTTGAAATGAAGGGAGCAATGAGAGGGGAAGTGTGGTGTGAGGGTTTGGGAGGCTAATGTTTAAGGTTCTTATAATGTGAGGATTTGTTCCCCAAGCAATGCAATTCTCTTGCTTCTTTTTCTATTCAATTCTTAAGAAACTACTAGCATTTTAGTACCTGTATAATTTATTCTCAACTTGTAGATTAATAATAGTAGTCTCTGGATTTCTTTTGGGTACAAAGTCTGAATTTAATTCATACCAATTAGTCCCTGTATTTATAAAATTCTATTGAATTAGTTATTTTTATCCGTCTTTGTAGTTTTTTTTTTTTAATATCTTAAACCTTTGGTTTTCGAATGAAGATGATCTGGTAATTAGGAGTTTGACTAGAAGTTAAGCAAAATCTGATCAGAATCTATTTTAACTAGGATTTAAACTTGAATTCTCAAGAATGATTTGTTTTTAATAAGAGTTTATTAACCACTAGAGGTTAATCACTTAGATTACTATTTAATGTTTTCAATCACTCAGGTTTTAGTCATTGCTAAATTTAAATTTGTTCAACTGTTCATCAAATTTGTTCAACTGTACTACAAATATACTTGTGAAGTTGTGATGATCAGAACACAAAATGTAGAGTTTCAGTATAATTCATAATCTATTTTTATTTTTGTATTAGGATATCAACAAAAACATCATTAAAATAACAACAATTTTTGCTTAAAGTTTACTAATTAAGTCTTTTCTCTTTTGTTACCACCACCATCTATAAAAAAAAAATGATTTTTAAGTTTGATTCATCAAAAAACGATTCCACTTCTTCAAGAAGTTTAGCGCCATTTTGAATTGAATCATACACATTTTCACTCAATTCTCACAACATTGTCTCACTTTTTCAATATGTTATTCTTTTCTAGGATACGTTTCCATGTATATTTGTAGAGTATCTTATAAGTATTTGGTAAAATGATTTTAAAACTAAAATAAAAATTCTTATGCTTCTATCCAAGAATGTGTATTTAATACGAGTGTGTCACCATTTTTGGAGTATTCGGACTTTATAGGCTGTGGTGAAAAAATAAGGCATGTAAATGAAAATGAATTCTCTCCATCGATATAAGTGAAATAGTAGAACCTGGACCATTAAATAAAAATGAGATATACAATTACAAACAAGAAAAAAGTGTTTAAGGGTGAAATATATATATATATATTTTGACAATATATTGCGAGGCCATATTCATGTGGTGGTAAATTATGCATGACACATACATAAGGTATATATATATACATCAAACAAATTTGCATGCATTTATTTTCTTCTTTTTGTTACAATGTTACAGGTAAAGGCTGTAACAAAAAAACATGTACAAAGTTCTTACCACCATTTAATCTTGATTATTCGATTGAAGAACTTGAGGAACATTTAAGGGGAATTTTCTTCTTCCAACTTAATTTTTTTCATACAAGATAGAAATCAAATTCCTTACCATCTACTTAAACCAATATATTGTTTATGTAAAAAAAAAAAATACTTAACATTGATAATTTTCTATGATCACAGGTTTGACCTTTGGTTCTTATGTATGAGGAAAAGAGGGAACAATCCACATTGTATGCCCATAATTCTCCAACAGAGATTAATTATCACTAAGCGGCATTAAAAACTTGATATCTATAACATTGTAACAAAACAATACAAAGAGTATCAATATAAAAAGGTCAAAACTAGTTAAATATGAGGCAGCACTTCCAAAGGCATGAGCTAAACCATTAACATGTCTCCTTATAAATTTTACACTAGAATGTTAAAACATAGAGAGAAGAAATGTCTACAATAAGAAAACTAGGGCATAAAATTCATAGACATATACTCCTTGATGTTCTTTAAGAATCTGATCCTATGTAAGAATAAAAAAGTATAAAAGCATGATACATCTAACTTCACTTTTGATTCTCTCAATAGTCTACCAAAAGTTTTTGCCTCCATTCTATCAAATCAAACTATAAATTCCTCTTGTTTTTTCTTCACTATTCTCCAATTATATGCCCCTATATCTTTTGGCACATACAACATACACTACCAAGTCAATGGCAATTAAAAATGCTGTCAAGAAGTAATACCTATCTAAATGACCATCATTGAGATTAGGTGAAACCCAACCATGTTGACCTTGATCACTTGATGTAATTTTATTTACCACAGTCAAGATAAAGTTACCAACATAACAACCAATTGCAGTAGAAAACATACATAACCCCATTCCCAAGCCTTCTAATCCATCTGGTGTTTCTGATGTAAAAAAGTTCATTTGTGCTACATTCACAAAAGCTTGTGATACTCCAAAAAGCAGAAATTGTGGCAACAACCAAAATATGCTCAAAGAACTCGTCTCTTCACCATCTTTGCTAGCAAACTCAAGTCTTTGTGTCTCTACGAAACCGGCGACAACCAATGTTAATGTTGTAATAATGAGTCCGATGCCGATACTTTGTAGCTCACCAGGAAGTTTTGGAGGTCTTTTCATCACTTTTACATAGAGTGGAACGATAAGAACGTCGAATAACACAATAAATATTGATGTGGCTATGATATCAAATGATGACATGCTTGATGGAGGGATTTGAAACTTGAAAAATGTTCTGTCCATTGTAGAACCTTGTACAACAAATAGAGAAAGCATTTGTATGAAGCTACTAGAGGAGAGGACTGTGCAGAACCATATCGGTAACACTCTTAAAGTATATTTCACCCCTTCATTTTGTGTTACACTGTGGAAATTCCATGCATATGACCTTTGACCTTCACCTAGTAACATCTCTGTTGCTTCATTGGAAACTATAGCAGCTCTATCAAGAAACCTGCTTGTTACCAAAACAAAATGAATAAAGAGAATCTGGTGACCATTCAAAAATAATAATTTCTAAGGTGATTTCTTCATATTTGTTATCCTTTTTACTAAAAAAAGTAATAATAATAATAATAATAATAATAATAATAATAATAATAATAATAATAATAATAGAATACTTGACAACTTGCAAGATATAGGTACACCAATTTGGTTTATGTATGTGTTAAGAGTCCTACATTTTTATTGTAAAAAAAAATAGTCACATTGGATGAAATTGGTCTAAAAATGAGCTCATAAGTGGTAGGCACCCTTCACCTTACAAGTCAGTTTTGAAGGGTTGTGTTAAGCCCAACTCAAATTCTAAGATGGTAGCCTGTCCAGGATTTGAAGGGGGCTACTCGCTATCGGGCCACTCGGGTCACGCTCCAGATGTTCATCCCCGGCGGCGTGAGGGGTGTGTATTAATGATTAAGAGCCCCACATTTGATGATATGTGGTCTGAAAATGACCGGGAGTCATCCCTCTCCTTACAAACCAAACTTTTATGGTTGAGTTTGGCCCAACCCAAATTCTAAAAGTAGGAAAATAATTGTGCTTAACAAGTCTGATGTAGTTCATTCAATTAACAACGAATCAGTTTGATTCGGTGTGTATCCAAACCAAACCATCTTATACTTCTAAGCAATTTTATACTTTTTAAATTTGCAAAATGCTAGTAGTGTTATCTCATACTAAGGCTTTTTTTTTGGAATTGGTTTACTAATAAGGTGGGTAGGGGTTCTAATAGATGTTTTTTAGACTGGTGGCTTAATATATTTTACGAGGATTTGTCCTTATATTCTTCTTGAACATTGTTCTCTTGTGTTTTGAATTTGAGTATCCATTGTACGCTAATAAATTAATATTTTGATTATAATTAAAAAAATGCACAATGATAACAAAGTACTTTTATATGTTAAAAGACTCACCTGAGGCCATTTGTGTGGTGTATTCTCCTATCAGAAGTATCACCATCGCTTTGAATACCATCGACGCCTTCTCCAATTGAGTCTATTTGAAGTTTCATTTTTCTCAAAAAGGACATAAATGCTTGTGTAAACATAGAGAAAGGGTTTCCAAAACTCTTATAGTGTCTATATCTAAGAGTCCCACTCAAGAAAACAAGAAAGGAAACACTTGCACAACTAGTACATAACCAAAATGCCATCACCCAATGTCCTGAAGTCCCTATGTAAGCCAATACAGTCTCAGCAACCAAAGATCCCAAATTCAATGCAACATAAAAGTAGCTGTAACTTAAGTTCTTGGATCTTCGCTCTTTAGGTTCTTCCTCATCAAATTGATCAGAACCAAATGTTGGTATTGCAGGGTCAGAAACTCCATTTCCTAGAGCAATTAGATATATTGATAGGTAAAATAATGAAAACTGATTCTGTGTATCCGATTCGCATAGTACTCCTATTTGTTCACAACCATGAGGTTTGAGTAAAAAGAAATGAGTTGACCAAGATAATAGTACCAAGCCCTGCATAAAAGCAAAGGAAAATACAACTTTAGGATAGATTTTGTGTGTATATCAAACTTGCAGTAACAACAAAGAATAATTCATAGAGTATAGCCTAGTAAATTATGTTATTGATCCTCTTAGATTTGCTAGGATTTATAACAACGAATAAGACAATTTATACGCAGTGCTTTGTGTACTGTTTTAGCGTTATCCAAACACAACATAGCAAATAGATATTTATACATTTCAGGTTGGGATGTCAATTTTCCCCGTGCGAGTGGGGATCCCTGTGGGTACTGTCCCATTTTGGGCCCTGCATGCATAAGAATGGGGGAGAAAATCCCCCGAATGAAGTTTGGATACGGGAATCATGCCCCCTCCCCGCAGAGTTCCTGCCATTGAAAATATTACCAGAATATCCTTTTATAAATATACAAATGTGTTACTAACATAACTTAACGCAAACTAACACATCACATTACTCTTATTCCTATTTTTTGAAAAAAAATCCAAGTACGTTAATATTTATCCTAAAAAGAATATAGAATTTACAATTTTACTATGTTTATCGGTCCCCATGGGGATCCACGGGGATAGAGACGGTGGAGAAAATCTCTCCATGGTGGGGAGTAGAGATGGAATGAGGGACATCTTGAAGGGCGGGAATAGGGAGCGGAGGAGCAATCTCTGTCCTGCTGACATTCTTAATCACCTCCAATAGCGCAACTCATTACGAGTAGTAGTTTAAGTGGGCTCCATTGTGTCACATCACTCTGAAGCAACTCGTTTTTGTATCTCATGATGTAACCCTTAAGAATTCATGATGGGTCTCACAAGTTACTTAAGATATTGTTAAGGACGAGTTGCTTCAGCAAGCAATCGTCCTTGCAAGTTTTTGCCACCTCAATCTGCTCCAATGGTTCATGATGGGTACACACTTCTTGAACTTAAGGATTCTCTAAGGACCTTCGTTCAAGATGCTCTAAGTTATTAGCCACTTGTAAGATTTTAATAGATAAGATAAAAGCAACACATAAAGCACTGAGCTACTAACATAAGTTTTGTCCTAAAAAACAATTTAATAATGTGTCCTTTGATAGGAATGGGTAACAACTCCTAAACTTCAGTTTACAAAAAAGGAAAAAGAAGCATACTGATAAATATAGTTGCATTTGATGAATATAGTTGTGTGAATATTAAGTTCTTGTTACCATATTGATTACTTACTATAATGAACACAAATTGGAAAATAACAGAAGTGAGGTATCTTCCTAAGTAGGAGTCACTGAGAAAAGCTCCAATTAAAGAGAAGAAATAGGTAGTTCCAATCCATAAGCTAAAAGTGTTTGCTGCCTCAACATTAGTCTGTTTCAATACTAACTTTAAGAAGATAACCATATTTGCCTCCACTCCTGTGAAAGCCATTGCAACTAGACCTTGATTCACTGTCACATATTTTACAAATCTATATATAATTAGTAAAAATATAAATATGGATATAGGTATAGGTATTGTTTGGATAAACAGCCGTCTAAATTCACTTTTAAAAGTTTTCATCAGATTGTTACAGATTTTAAAAAATAAATGAGAATCTGAAAACAAATCTAAAAACTACTTCAAAAGAGAAACTCATTTTAGTAGCTTATCAAAACATCACTTTTTTCAATAACTGATTTTTTTGAAAAAAAGTGATTTTCACGAGTAAACAAACACAAACAACTTCTGTTTTTTTTTTTTTTTCTTAAAAAAAATCTCCAAAAATTAATCTCTAAATTACTCCGTAACAAACGGGTTATAGCATAAACACTTAACATATTAGTGCTTATGTATAAGTTATTTATATGACAAAAGATAAAATAAAGTCAAATTATTTTCATTTAACCTATAAACCATTTTCATAAGCTATCCTAAAGAGCTTATAAAAATAGGTCGAACAACTTATAGATATATCATAAGTCGTTTCTGTAAGTTCTCCCAAACAATATCGCAAGTTGTTATTATGCCAACCAGATAATAAACTCAAATAAGTCAATCCAAACAGACCCATAATCACTTATAGCATAAACACTTAAGTATATACAAGTCAATAAACTATTTCTTTAACATATAATAAAATAAAGTAAAATCTTTTTCATAGAAGCTTATTTCATAAGCTATCCTAAAGAACTTATAAAAATAGATCGACAACATCTATATATGTTGTAAGTTGTTTTTATAAGTTCTCCCAAACAATATCACAAGCAGGTCCAGGGGGTTATTACCCCCAATTACATAATAAATTCAAATAAGTCAATCCAAACAGACCTGTAATCGAAAAAACATTCATAAATATACAAGAAGGGTGTGGACAGTGGACACCTACCTAACAACAATGTGGCACTTTTCCATCCACCTGTCTCATTTTTCAAAGCTGGATTTCCATAAAAATCAACTGACCCATCTCTTGTGTAAGGATCATTCTCCTCATCATCATCATAAGAAATGTCACTCCCCTCATAATCATAATCATCATAAACTTCAATAACCTATTCGAATTAAAAATCAATTAAATGGAAAAAAAAATCGAATTCTAGATGCATACAAATTTACAATGTCTATAAAATAATAATAAAAAAAAAGTTTTTTTTGTTTGTTTTGGAACTCACCTGAGACGTGCAATCATCTTCATTGCCATCCATTGTTGACAACAGTCAACAGTGTACAGGAAAAGGGTAGGACTCGTACAGTTGTATAAGCGGTTATTAGGGTTTTATGCACTCAGTGTGAGGTTCCAGATGAATGAAGATAATCTTTTTCTTTTACCTGGTGGAGAAAAAAAAATTGATAATTTATTTATTTATTACGTTTTTTTTTTCGTTTTCTATGTTAACTTTTTTCAAAAAATATCTCAAAGTCAAAGTGTCCCACTTTTAAAAGTACACAACAAAATATCTCCGCTTGTTTTTCTTTTCTTTTTCTAAATTAATTATTTAATTGTTTGCAATTAAACCAACCGATGATGAATAATGAATTGATCCAAGTGGTAAGTGACTTGGTCCTCTTAAATATGTAGTCAGAGGTTCGATTCATGGCTTATTATGCATATGGAGAAAATTTGGTTGGGAGGGGAGAACCCATCTGGTGTGCCCCACAGGTTTCCCGGCGGAGATTAGTCATCGTTAACGGCGTTGGAAACTTCGTACCAATATCATGGTAACCCAAAAATTAAACAAACGAGAAATCAGAGTTCAAATCTAGATTAAAAAAACGCCCGGTTAATAATTTTAACATTTTTATTAATTAAACTAGATAAATTTTTTAGTCAAATGCAAAATCTAGTCTTATATGTGAACAACTTTTTATTTTTTAGATTCATTCAATAACTGATGATTCTAATCAATATTATGAACTAAATACATCTATAACTGAATAAATTTAGAAAATGAAAAATTACAATATAAAACTATAATTTAATCTTAAAAATAATTAATTGAAGTATTTGAAATTTCAATTTCTACATATAAAAAATGATATCCAACTCGGTTAAAACATTATTTATTTTTATTTTAGACACTATGGAAAATTGCATATGGATGTGACCACCTAACTTTTTTGGGTGGAAATTTTTCGCATTCCTTAAGTCTCTATTATATTTTAAGGGCCAAGTCTAGGGTGGGTAAGTATAATAGGTCTCTCATGGTGGGAGACTAATACCCACCATTAGATTACAAAGGTTCATAATAGACATTCCACACCATATTTTATTCTATTGTACTTCTTCTTTATGTTTATGCAACAACGCATCTCCAGCTCAATTTTATTCCTTTTATTTAAAATAATATATTTTATAAATAATTTATAGTAATTCTATATACATATTAATATAAATATTAATATATATATTAGTTTAAAATTTATTATCGATGATTATATGTCACTTAATACACATATTAGTTTAAGTATTAGCATAAATATTAGTTCATAGTCTATTATCAATAACTTTAAGTCTTTTGTTAAATGTAGAAAATTATTTTATAATAATCAACTTTTACTTTATTTGTCAAAAAAATAGTGGATAACTCATTGAATTTGTAATATTGAGTAAAGTGTCCACACCATATTCTATTGTCTTTCACCAAAACCATTTTTTAATTTATATATTGTTATTAAATTAATTCTATGTTATTATTATATTAATTTTTATATGCTAATTTTTTTTTTAATGTAATATATTTCACGTCAAAGTGTACATCTACAATATCAGAGGTGGAAAAAAAATCTGAAAATTAAAATTAAAAATAGAGAAGGTCGAGAGATGAAACACACATAAGAAGAAGCCTCATCGTATTAATTAATATCTCATTTTATTAATTTTATTTACTGGATTTTTTTTCACACGCTATTTCAATTAGCTTTTGAATTTATAGCTTATATTTTTTCTTCTATTATTACCCTTCTTAATTTATTTAAAATACATTTTATCCTCTATAATTTATTATGATTTTAAATAAAAACTGTATATATTACGTTAACTTTAATATTAGCCATGCCATTTTTTTTAATAAACTACGATTACTCAGTAATAATTTACGTTGCTACTATTTTATAATATACACTACTGTTCAGTGCCCTTTATAGCAATTTATTTTTGTGAATAATTTGAAGTTGCTCACCGTCAAAATAATTTACATTGCACACTATTTTATAATATATCCTTATTATTATTAACAATATTCTTTTAGGTGATTTTCCGGTCGAACCTCTAATTTTACTAAACACTTCAATTAGTTTATTGGCTATATATAAATCATCAGCTATAAGAGATTTTTAGATGTTTAAATATTTTTTCACCTTTGTTATATTGTACATGTACATTTTGACGTGAAATATATATTACATTAAACTAAAATTTTGGCATATGAATTTTTTTTTTGGTTACATATGAAATTTAATTTTAATAACATATAATTAATTTAATAATATTATATAAATTAAAAGATAATTTTGGTGAAAGATGACAGAATATGGTGTGGATACTTTATTATAGTTTACAATAGACCATTCCGCTACTTAAGTAGTGAACGTTATAAAATTGTAGATTTTTTGAAAAATGCAGTCTGCTACTTAAATAGCAGACATTATAAAATTGAGGAATTTTTGAAAAATATTCTCTACTACTTAAATAGCGGACGTTATAAAAAAAAGTTAATAGAATATTTGTGGGAAAAAAAAAGTTAATAGGATATTTTTGGGGTAGTAGCGGACAAAAATATTTTTACAAATTCGTAAGGCGCGTACGAAAAAATTAGTAGGATGACAAAAAAGTCTAAAAAAACAAATAGGTGAAAGAGAATAAAATATAGTGTGAAAACTTTATTGTGGTGCATTATAAACATTAACAATCTAAGGGTAGAAATTGGTCTCCCACCATGGGAGACCTATACCACTTACCCACCCTAGACAAAGATCTTGACACACTATGTAGTCTTAAAAAAATGTAGTTGGAGTGTGAGGCTTGAGCCACCATTTAGACTTGCCTCTTTAAAAACTTGTAGAGTTATAAAAGTAAGAAAATGATAATATATCCATATTTTATACGGTCAATTCAAATGTTTGTTATTCATAATCTATACTATATATAAAAAGGATGTATATTTTTGGGATGACTTTTTCATTATTCCTATTTTATCCTTAAAAAAACTAACAAAAAAATTAACCACAATTCTAAATTATTATCACAATTGATGAATAAAATCATCAAATTAATAGAGATATTTGTTATCTATTACTATTATCTTTACCAATATATAAAGATAATACCTCATTCGCATGAATTTTTCTTATTGTCATTTTTGCCCTCAACTCTATTTAAATATTTGTATATGTTGAAAAATAACTTCTACATAATTATAAATTTTCAGTAGATTAAGTAGTTATTTATATATGCACAATAGAGAATATTGATCACACAAACGGGCACGAAATGTGCCCGTTTGGCGGCTAGTATTCAATAAGTCTAAATTATTTTGTGCCCGTTTGGCGGCTAGTATTCAATAAGTCTAAATTGAATGCACTATCAATAGTTTCTAACTATCCGTTCAAAAAAATAGTTTTTCATTCCTTATTTGATAGAATTAAAATTAAAATTGCAAACAAAGAAAGAAAAAAGACACAAAAATTTAGCATTTTGTCAGACCACAAAAACTACATGCAGATTATCCAAATCTTTTTAATCCAACTAATTATACTTGTTGTCACTATTGCGAAGACTTCCAAATTCCAATAGAAAATGAGTACTCTCAATTGAACTACTACTAGTACCTGACATGGTCCTTTACACCTCCATTAGCTTCCATCAATTATATCATGAAGGGCCAATATATATTAATTGTCTTACTCGCTAATCCCATGAGACATAAGTGCTTGTGTGTATAATTATTGCATGTAGATTACATCATCTAAAAAGTGTATAATGGCAATTTAATCTCTATCTATGTATCATATCATATCTAATTCTATCAAGTCTGGATACAACAAAACCCTAATCTAACAAATTCTAATCGTCGTTCATGCAATTCAATATTTCCAATAGAGGCAACTCGGCCTTTAGTTTACTTGTTTCTAATATTTTTAATTACCTATCTAATGGTCAAAACTTTGTAGTCAAGTTTATTAAGCGGCAAGCGAATATGATTGCTCACTCCCTAGTTAGGGCGGCCATTTCATGGGCTAATCGTTGTACTTTTGAGACTTTACCTACATGTATTTCTTCTACGTTGATTAATGAAATGATATAATTTTATGTTTGTCAAAAAAAAAGAAAACTAACACTACCGAAGCGTTTAAAAAAAATAGTTTTCCTACCTATTTACACTTCCTTTTTGAGTTTTTATGTACAACTAGTATCCGGTCCACTAAACCATCTAATCTAACTTGAAGACTAATTATGACATCAAATGGTTTAAGCTCTATGAAACACGGACACCGACACGGACACTGACACGGCGATACCGATAATAATTTAGAAAAATGACATAATTCAGTGTAATCATAAGTGTCGTGTCGGTGTCGAGCACTGACACGGACACGTGTCGGACACGGACACGTGTCGGACACGGACACGCCTAATCCGAGAAGTGTCTGTGCTTCATAGTTTAACCTACTCTCAAAATGTAATTGTGAATCAAAGCCAACTTTGGTAATACACACAACATTAAACATGTAGATTTGCATGACCACAAATATGCATGAATGAATTCTTCATTAAATGTATATGTGAATCAAAACCTACCTATCATTAAATATGAATTTTTAATTCAAGTAATGAATTAAATATTATAAGTTAGTAAACAATAATCAAATGCTCTTAGCTAGAACGTTCGTAAACTAAAGAAAAACGTGATTTGTGTGAATGGTGTATATATGCAGCATGTAAGAGTATGAGAGAGATAGAATCAACACACAATACTTATATTGGATCACCCATAATGCTAGTCCATGTCCAGTCCCCGAATCTTTGTGAATCTTGAGATTCAACCCATAACAATAGTTTTAGTTGCTCTTTGATTATTTCTAGATTAATATTGTTAAATATGTTTGGATTTCAACTTCAAAAGCTAGCTCATAAGGATAACATGGTTCTGGGTCAAACGATCATATTACAGTCTTTAATCTGACTCTGATACTATATTAAATATGTTTGGATCTCAATCATAAAAACTAGCTCAAAGGATTGAGTTGCCCTTATATATTTATATACTCAACAACCCAAAAACCTAAAGAATGTAAGACTTTAAACAAATTTCAACAAATACAATTTGTATATTATTAAAGCCTCGTCACACTTACACCTCAATCACACTTGACTTGACTTTACAAAACACATAACTCAATTAATCATTACATATTAACTTGAGTAAGATTACAAACCATAAAGACGGTGTTTGTATCTAAGCTAAGCGTGAGTGATAAAAAAAGAGTTTAAAAAATTGTATATGTAAGCAAGTGATTAATGAAGAATTGTTGCTTGAGTTCTTGCTCAAAAAACCAACTTACTATTTATAAATGGAAAAAACCCTTAAACTTACTCCCTATGCAATGTAGTCGTTATACGGTCGTTGTGCACTCAATGGTGGAACCAGGAAATGAAATTCGGGGGGACCGCTAAAAAATTATATTTGTAAAAATTAAACAAAAAATATATTTCATACAAAAATGAAAATAATAAAAAACACAAATTTGATCATAAAAAAAAAATTGCATTCCCTAAATAATATTCTACATGTGCTAAGTGATTTAAAATTGCATCAGTTATGATCAAAGAGTTGTGCTACACTGTGCAATGTAATAAATAGTTGATTTTGTAAAATTCGAATTCATTATAATAGTATTGATCATTTGTTTACGATGAAGGTAGTCCACCATAACATCGAACTATCAAACAACTTATAATTAGTCTAATAAACTATCGTAAATATTTTGTTTTTCAGTATTTTTAACGAGTGAATTATGCTATAAGATTAATTTTTTAAAACTTGAAAAAGAAAAAGAAAAATATTAAAATAAAGAAAAAAAAGTCTGTATAGCGCGAGAAAGAGAGCGCGAAAGCCTGAAGGTTCCAGTAGCATCCATAAACAAACAAAATTAAATTCCACGTGTCCTTCCCTCAGCGTCGTTTCAAACATATAAATACGTTCTTCTTTTTTCCCAAAAAAAAAAGAAAATCTTCAACGTATTTTTTGTTGTTCTTCTTCTTCTACATTGTTCTTCTGGAATCTGGAATCTCATCATCTCAGGTAATTTTATCAAAATTCATTCATTTAGAAACATTTTATCTCAAATTTGGCTAATCGTTTTCACCGTAATTTCTCTATGCAGTTCATGTAAATTTAAACAACAATTTCTTGGATATCAACTATTGAAAATTTGAAATATCTTGTATTTTTACAATTAAGCAAGGCCTTAAATTAAATACCGGTAAACCTTTCTATTGCAATTAACCAAGGTTTAACAATCATTACATATTATATGGCTCAAACGTAAAAAATCTTGATGTTGTTAACGTTTTAATTAGTGTTGGGCGTAACGGTTTATATTGCGGTTGCGGATAATGGCAAATGGAATATAAGGATGGTTTGTTAGCAAGTAAATTAGAAATATAGTCAATTATATATTCAAGATAGACTAACAACAAGTTGCGCCGCTAATTCTTTCTGAATGAGAGAATTAAGAATCTTGTGACCAAGTTTGATTAATGATTTAGTGTTTAAATATTTCATAAAATCTCAAGTTTGATTCCTTCAAGGTGCTAACAGATCCTAAATTGACCGGTCTATATAAGACTCTCTTACTTTAATCGCCCCCCTGCTAGTGGACGGTGAGATTGATTCTCTGGATTTATTCGGCTGGATACCGAATTTCAAGAAACTCCATATGTTTATGTGTTTAAGCATTTTATAGGTTGAATGGCTAAAAGGTGAATATTTTTTTTCTAAAATTTTAATGTGATTGATTTTGTTTTATTTAGGTTTTGTTTAGTGGAGATTAGATAAAGAATATGCAGAAGGGTAGAGAAGTTCAAGATAATGTTTTTGAACCAAGTGGATTTGGAGATTTTGGTTTCCACAGAAGTATGATGATGCCAAGTCTTTTTGGAGGAAGAGATCCATTCGATGATCCTTTTTTCAGTGACCCATTTGACAGAATGTGGGATCCGAGTTCTGCTTCGTCAAGATCAACCCAGAAGTACATGGAAAAAGGAGTTGTTATAAAAGAATTAGACTCTGATGATGAGGGCACTGATAATTTCGATGAGAAAATATCTAGGTCGACAATGGAGCCATCTATCGAGCATCCAGATGATGATGTTAATGGTATTGTCCTTATCGTTTATTTTGTTATAGTGTCTGTCTTTGTTTTAACTCAAGTGTTTAAGGAACCAAGTGGTCAACGAGTTTCAGTTAAGGATGAATCACTCAGGAGTATCTAAGTTTGAATCCTTAGCAAGATTCTCGGCCGAACTCTAAATTACCATGGTCTCTTTTGAGAACCGAGCGGTTAAGACCAAAAACCTTTGTTTTATTTGCTTTGTCTAATTATGTACTTATTCATGTGAACACTGGCAGAGAGTGAAAACAGTGGTGTAACATACAAGAATGATCATCACAAGTCGAAAGAACCCTTGGTGGACCGCAATCGCAAAATGTCTTTTCAGACTAGCAAAGTAACGTACGGTGGTATAGATGGTGCTTATTATACTTCTACTAGAACCAGAAGGATGGGGGCTGATGGGGTATGCGTTATGAAATGTGATTTTCTCTAACTGTTGATTGTTTTAAAGGTTATTTTTCCTACTCTAATGTTATCTATATGATATGATTGAATCAGGTGCTGATGGAGGAAAGCAAAGAAGCTGACGTCTCCACCGGTGAAGCAACACATAAAATCACTAGAGGAATCAATGATAAGGTATGGTCTAAGAAAGCGACTGACGTAGCATTTAAAGTCATATTGTTTGATGTAAATGGAACAGTAGACATTACCTGCATTGATACAAAAAACATGCAAGAGATTTGGAATTGATCTGAAAATTATGTTGTTTTTCAATCAGGGTTAATAATATGTTTTAGGTATAGAAGTTAAGTTTGTGTATCTTGAACTTGTATGTAGGGTCATTCAGTTTTGAGGAAGCTTGACTCAGATGGGAAGGTTGGTACGACACAGACGCTGCACAATCTTAATGAAGGTCTGTTGCTACTGTTTTGATTGACTGTTTGTTTGACATTATCTCAAGTGGTAAAATTAATTCTATCAATAATGATGAACACATACATCTCTTTTATATTTCAGATGAGCTTGCGCGCTTTGAGGATGCATGGAAAGGAAATAATCTAGGGACATTACCCGATTATGATACACTTGGGAAGAAAGGTAAGTTGGTTTTTTGTTCCCAATTCGAGTCAATAATGAATGAGTCTTGTATGACCTGTCCTCGATCTTCGTTTTTTTTAACGATTTCTGAGATAGTTTTCTAGCATGAGAATATTCTGCTTTTCATGGATGGCCCAATCATACACAAGAAAATAATAAAGATTGCACAATGACAATGAAAATGGTTTAATCTTTGTCTCTTAAGATTAGCTATACACAAAAAAAATCACACTCGCCGTATAATGGATGCATTAATTTCAAAGTTCCAATATAGTCACAATTGCAGCTACAATATAAAGATTTGAGGCCTCAGGACAGCATCATACCTGTAATTGCAGCTGCATTTTTCCGAAACATCAAAGTTCATAGTGTAATGGAAACCACAAACACAACTTAGCAATTTGGATATGTTTATTTCTTATATGCAACTTCATTAGTAACAATAAACACAAATCTGGTTCCGTATTTGTTTAGTTTTTCTGGTTCAGTGCTGTTTTTTCACATTTTTTTATTTAATTAAATACTACAGATTCTAGAGTTGGTGAGGTAAACAAAAACAAGGTTTGGCCAGTTCCATCTTTGGAGCAAGATAGAAGAGCAAGAGGATTTACATCAAATTATGAAACAGGGAACAATTCTGGGGGAAGAACAAAGAAAGTTGTTAGAATCAATATTGAGTGAATGGTAAGACATGCGCCATTGCTTGTTAATTTGTATCTAAAACGTAGAAGCAGAATGAGGTGTTATATAGTGTTTTTTAGCTAGCATCCGAAAAACTACAAGATCATGTTGTAGAATATATGTTTGATTTTTGAGTGATGTTATATGTTGCAAAGGAGTGAATTTTACAAATCCGTTTCTTAATCCTGCCTATGTTAGACTTGCTATGCATATAGTCAGTCCCTAGTCCGGCCGGATAAAAGATGAGGGTTGTGTTAGGCAGTCACATTTCAACGTAAAATTTAGTCGAATCTCTAACAATGTGAATGCTAGGTCATTGTTCCGAAGCAACACATTGTATATAGCTCATGTGCAGTGTCAAATAATTCTACATTTTTGTGAATGAGTGCGAGTGAACATAAACCGGTTTATGTTTATCTCTAGACAATCTTGCTCCCTTTGCATTATAAACTTGAACCGGTTCATTTCTCTCTTGGAATAACATGTACAGGTTCATCGGTAAGATGCACCAGTGCATAGTTGTTAGTTTTAATTTCTAAAAGTTAAGAGGAAAATGAATCGGCTCTTACTTTGATGTATCCGGTTTTTAAAATTTTACAAGTCTAGCGCTACTATGCACCGATATGCCACATATTATGTTCAAAACCAGAACACTAGTTAGCCATGGGCATGAATTAAAGTCTTTACTTAAAGTTCATCGGCATAATTGGAAATTACATGCAAGGGTTTTAACCATGCCAATGAACTTTTAGTAAAGGCTATGATTCATCACATGGTTCAACCCTTACTGAATTCAAGTCATCTAACAAATTCCGATTCCAAATAACTACTCATTTTGCTTTGCACGTTAGAAATTGGACGCAAATTCAGTAGTTCAACTGTACTATTAGAGTCAAAAGCTTAAGGGAATTCACCTTTTGAATTTGGAGTGATAACCAAGAAATTTCAATTGTTGGAGCATCAATTAATTTCACTTCAGCTCTTACGCACAAACATAGCCATCAACTTCAGCTCTCTAATTATGTGTGCTACTAGTATTAACTCAAATTTTGTTATAATATTCTTAATTTGTGTTGAAGAGATTCTTATAATATGAACATATATATTTATAAAAAAAAAGAACATGAAAATATAATTTTTATTAAAAAAAATATGAGGAGTAAATATGAGTTGTTTATATGCAGGATTAAAAATTGTGACATCAAATGTTTTAAGTGATTAAAATTTGTTAAAAACGAATTTCAATATATTAATAGTCAACCGAAACTAGCATAAGTTCAGATGAAGACAAAAATAAGCATACTTAGAATTGGAATACTGACAAGATGAAGCATGTTAGCAACATTTTGAATAGACCCCAGATATATAAACCGGTAATGGGCATATGCTACCACAAAATAGATAGATATATATATATATATATATACCTGCAAACAACGTGATAATTTGTCTGATGTAATTCTCACTCATACACTAGACAAAATAAAGTGCAGAAGGGAAACACTCTGCAAAACTCTGTAGATTAAAGTAAAATAAAATAAAATGTAATATATTAAAGAGACATAAACCCAATTGAACCATGTTAAAATGTAATGCACAAAACAATCCAAATATGTATTGATGCATTACAAATAAGAGTGGTCTATTATGAAATTAAATTATGTCTACTTAATTTATTTGCAGAGAATTATTATTATTTAGAATATACTAGATAATGACATGAATTATTTAGATAAATTGTTTGATGTGCAAGATAGGATAAAAACAAGATACGATAATGATAAGACAATTATTTATATTCTACCTTATGTTGTAACATTTTTGTTTTTAATTATGATATGATAGAGATATCATATTTAAATGATATGATTATTTTTATGAAATAATTACACACATATATATATATATATATTAAAATAAATTTTAAATTTTAAATTTTTTATTAATAATCTTAAATATAAAAAAAATTAAAATATAAATAATTTTATATAATTTTCATAAAGCTGATTGACACAACTTAACAAACAATTTGAAGTTTTTTATATAAAAATTATTAGTAAATAAATAACCATATTATATATGTTAGATGAGCTAAATATAAATATATTTTATAAGAAAAAATAAATAAATATACAATATATAGTATATACATATTGACAAAACTAGCCTTACAAAAAAATTATATTTAATTTTTTAAAAGAAATAATAATTTAAACTGAATTAATAATTAATCATGATTTTCCATTTTATTAACTAGATGTCTCATGTGTAGGAAAAATTTGGTGTCTATAAAATATTTTTGCATTGCATAAAAAAATTTGCAATTTTTTTCATGAATGGAAAAGGTATATAAATATAAAAAAGAGAAAGAATTTGTTATTACAATAGATAAAACCTAAAATTACTAATATAAAGAAAGTATTTGTGAGTACTTTTTTTTTTGACACAAGTATTTGTGAGTACTTGAAAAGCACAAAATCTGTCCACAGACATCTGATCGCGAAAAAGGTAAGACATAAAGGAAGAATCTGGCCACTTATCAACCAAAATTCAGCGGAGAATCCATCACCAACATCTATCGATTCCAGCAGGAGACATCGTAGAAGGAAATAGTTTCGTTTGAAAGTTTCACATTTTCAACCAAAGCTTTGGCTGAAACAGTTTCCCTTAAAAAGATTCTAGAGGTATAAAATTGATTTTAGATTAGTTTTAGATGTTTGGTTACTTTAAAGCAGAATTGATTCTGCCTCCAGAATTGATTCTGCTAGAAGCTATGATTTGTAGCTTCTGGCTTTAAATATGGTTTTTACACTGAAATTTATTGTTCAACTCACTTTTACATAACTGTATCCAAATATAAATCAATTATGCTAAAATCAATTCTGATAAAATTAATTCTACCATAATCAATTCTATCAAAATCAATTCTATCTAAAGCTAAATCAAACACACACTATATCATCTTTGAGAGTTCCAAATAGACAACACAATTACTTGTCAGTTGTCATATTAATACCTACCTTCCTACCCACACCTAGACCTAGGAAAACTTGGAAAAGACTATTATTACTATGGGAAGACACCACTTGAAGTTTTAACCACGAATAATTCAAGGGGAAGATAAGATCACAAGTAATGACTAGATGGTTAACCAACTCCACTAACTTCCCACACAACACAAATAGGGTATCACCATATATGATCCCTAATCACCCTTCAATTCACCTAAAGAGAATAAGTTTCATTAATCACCCTTCAATTCACCGTCCTCCGTAAGTAGCAAATAAGCCGAATTTGCCGAATGACTCCCATCGATCAAGCTCAAATTTTCAAAACCAAGAGTAAACAATAAGTCAATCCAAACGGGACCTTAATTAGCCAAACCAAAAAGAAATTATTCATTAAAAAATTACTCATTAAATTGAAAATAGAAGAAACAATAAGAAAATGCGCAGCTATAAATTATTATTTTATTTTTTGTTAGCTTTTCACTATATAAAGGAGTCAAGTCAATTAATTAATTTCGAATAGAAAACTTGGATCACTAGATTAATTAATTTGATTAGTAGGAAAATTGAGATCAGATCTTAGATTCCCAGCATCATCAATCGAGATACTACTAGCAAACAATGGAAAATAAATTTGAAAATTTGTTCCCGTAGGACATAACGTGTGCGTGTGTGCTTGGGTAGAATCAACTATACTATATGCCAAATTTATATTCATGAACAATTTTTTGATGAAACATATAAGACATTCAACATAATTGGTGCCCATTTTTGGACGGCAGAATGCAGAGAATCTAAAAGAGCTAGTAGCCTCCCTCAGTTGAATCCAAACTCAAAAAGTCCAAAAACCTAGTAAAATTAATTAATTAATATTAATCATTGAAATTTTTAAGATTTATAACATATTCAAAGTTCAAACTATCTTAAACTCATGAATCATGATGTTGGAGCATGAACACTTATATTGTAAGATGTTGTGGCTTCAAGTTCCCATGAATTATTTGGAATCAGACAAAATGTAGTTGTTTTTCAATATCTAATTGGTGAGTTTAATTTATGCCTAATAGTTTAAGTATAATTAGGTTTTAAAGAAATTTCAATTATTATTATTCGTTTTAAAATGAGTGACCTACTTGGTTATTTCACGTATTAAGAAAAATATATAATGAAATAAAAAATAATATTTTTACTAAAATAACTTCAATATACGTAAAAAAACTAAATAACTTTATTTTATTTTTTTGAATCGGCAAAATTTTATCAATAGACAATTCCTTAAACAAGAAGTAAAAAAACTAAATAACTTTAATAAATGAAAGAGAAGTTACATAGAATTGAAAAAAAGTAATTTTATTGAAAATTGAAAATGCGAGTTACTTTTGGACAAACTCTTTACAAAAAGGTCTCACTCATTTTAGAACAGAGAGATTAAAGGTTTCAATTTATATACATCAATAGTCAAAAACTTTTTTATATATGCATTCAATAAAATAACATTCTATGCGGTTAGATTCTATGCGATTCAATGGCTTCGTGACATGAGCATTGAATACGTTGACTTTGTCTTAGATTCTCAAATTGTTACAGAAGCTTTCCACCGTCAACGACCGGATATCACAAAATTTGGTCAATTAATGTTTGCGACTAGAGGACTTTTTACTTCATCTTTCACAAACTCTCGGGTTGAGTTTAACATGAGACAAGTCAATGAGGTAGCTCACATGTTAGCGCAGGTTGCCCCTTTCTCTGCTAGTCTCACTATTTCTATTGATGTACCCTATTATATTGAACATTATATTGCTAATGAAATGCTATAAGCACCATTCTTTCAAAAAAAATAAAAATAAAATCACGCTACGATGCCATCTTTTGGATACATGTGTAAATTGTTTTTGAACCGCATACAAATTAATTTCATATATTTTCATTGGTGTAAAATATATTTCAATTTAACTAGTCTACATGATTCTACACTTGAAATCATAACATTTTAAATTAATTTTATGAGAGATGAATAATTTAATAACATATAATAAGCTATGGTTTTCCCACCACAATATTTATGTGTATATATAATACATTGTTATGTGCTCCTCAACAACCAACGGTTTTCATACATCAAAGTTAGCTTCAAATCAAAATCACTTAGGAAATCTGAAATTTGAGAAAAAAACATCCAACAATAATATCATGTCTGATTGGTCAGCTGAAAATGCCAAGAAGGCTTATCTCCAAACTCTCAAAATGGTAAGCAGAAAGAGCATATATGTATCATTATGTATGTTCTTTAGAATTTTTACCACATATCAATTAATGAAGATGATTCTGACTAGTGTTACTCCTTAATATTATTTGTTACCAGTGTTGTAAATCTTTTCTACACGTCTTAGAGCCTTATCTTTCTTAATTTCATTTGCAGGCCAAAATGGACAAAGAACCCGATGTAGCCGAGTTCATATCAGCTATTGCAGCAGGAAAAAATGCACAACTCATGGTTGTAGCCAGTGCCAGCGTGGCAGATTCTTCCACGCTAGCACTAGCTGCGGCCGCTCAACAAACACATGGTCGTGTGGTATGCATCTCATGTGGCCAAAACGAATTACAAGAATCCAAAAAAGCTTTAGGAGTTCATAAAGATTATGTTGAGTTTCTTGTAGGAGATGCTAAAAGTCTTCTCTTAAATGACTACAAAGGAGCTGATTTTGTTCTTGTAGATTGTGACATGAATAATGCAAGAGAAATTTTTCTAGCAGCATTTAAAGGTGCCACCAAAGATGGTTCACTTGTGGTTGGTTATAATGTTAGGCATAGGGCCTTGAGATGGAGACAATTGAGAGCAACATATTTACCTATTGGAGAAGGGTTACTTGTGACCAAAATTGATCTTAATTTGAAGAAGGATAATGAAATTCTTGTCCAAAGAAAGAAGAGTAATTGGATTGTTCAAGTAGATAATTGCACCGGAGAGGAACATATATTTAGGGTCACGTCTTCGAATAAGAAAGTACAAATCGAAGTTTAAGTCGTAAATTGATCGATGGTGCTGACAACATACTCTTTAATATATTTTACGTTATTAGATAAAATTTGTGTAGAATTAAATGAAATTTATCTAATAATTTGTAAGAGTATGATAAAAATAGTTTAGAAGAATATATTTATAGTACCTTATTATGCAAAATGTTAATTAACAAAAAAAAAAAAGAGTATGCAAAATCTTGTTGGAATATAAAATAGAGCTGGAGGCAGAGCAATTTCATATTATGTTGTAACTTTGGATTTACTCGTTTTTTAGTGTGATCTGTAATGTATACAACTTGGCTTCTAAATGTATAAAAACAACAGCCTATATATGGTTTTTTTTCCCAATAAAAAAAATATGTAACTTTTTTCCCTTTTTCTGTCGATCGAGCGACAATCACTACATGCACCGACAAGTCGAACTGCAATCAGAAATGGATTGAAATTATTTGATGTCAGAACTGACGTAATACCTAGAGCTGTAAAATCGGACCTTATTGGGCTGGCCCCTGGGCCTATCTTTAGATAAAATAAGTAACAAAAATGAGATTTGTTAGTTAGGAGATAATTATTAAGCCAAATTTGTTATGATTATCTTTATTTGAAAAAAAAAAATTTGTTATGATTATCTTTACTTCAAAAAAAAAAATAATAACAACTACCTTATAAAAAAAAATAATAACAATTAATTTGTGTGCGATACTGCCGATACATATGTAATTTAATTGTCTATTAAAAAATATGAAAGTTTATCAGGCCGGCCCATCGGACCATGTCGGCCTTTGAGGCCAAGTTTACTAAATAAGTACACTTAAACCTGATTAACCTAACCCCTAATCTCCCACTTCCCAAAAGATCGTGCCACAACAAACTTTGGTTTCTATTGATCAATTTTTCATACAACAATGGCTGCTGCAGATTTACCGGATGAGTGTTGGGAACATGTCTTTAAATTCCTCACCAGTAAGGACAACAATGACAGTGACAATGAGAGAGACTACAAACTTGTCATGAAATCTCTCTCAGTTGTCTCCAAAGAGTTTCTCTCTATCACCAACCGTCTCCGATACTCTCTCGCTATCCATACTCAAACACGTGATCGCCTCTATGAAAGGCTACCCATCCTCTTTCAAAGGTTCCCCAACATCACCTCCCTCGACCTCTCACACTACCGCATTATCACTGGCCACCCAAGCTACGGGAATGATCTCAACAATGTTCTCCTTCAAATATCTCAATTCCCATTGAAACTCACATCATTCACTTTCTCAAGGAGTTGCACCATTCCTACAAATGGGTTGCGATCTTTCTCTCAAAAGATTACAACTTTAACGTCTCTCACATGTTCCGACATTGGCTCTATTACTAGCAATGACATATTCTTGATTGCCGATTGTTTTCCTTTGCTTGAAGAACTCGACCTCAGTTACAGCTACTCATATTTTACAGATTCCACTAGCATCCCAAGTATAGTTGAGCCTCTTTCATTGGTACTCTTCAAACTCCGAAAGGTTAATCTCTTCGGTCATGATTACATCAATGACAAATTGCTTTTCCACTTGTTTAAGAATTGTAAGCTTCTCGAAGAGGTCAGCTTATTTCATTGTTTACAACTAACTGACGCGGGCATTGCTTCTGCTCTCCTCGAGAGACCAACATTGAAATCTTTATCCTTTGGCACACTGCAAGACTGGACAATGTTGTCTGCATTCACTCGGAATTGTCCTTCACTTAGTGAGATGAAAGTGCAACACTGTATGAGGAGGGTGAACAATGTAGAGAACTTTAACTCTTTTGTTGTAAGCCCTCAATTAAAGTCTCTTCGTTTTTGTTTGCAATTGTTGGTTAACAAAAGAAACCATCAAAGTGTTTGCTTTATTCCCCAATTTGGTGCGGCTTGATTTGAGATGCGACAACTACATGTCTGAAGTATTCATGTGTCAAATTTTAAGGATTTGTTGTAAGCTTAGACATTTGAACTTATCCGATTGTTTAAGATTGAAGGTATCTGAAATGAACTTTCAAGTTCCCAAATTAGAGGTGTTGAACTTGACAGAAACAACAGTTGATGATAAAGCACTACATGTGATCTCAAAGAGTTGTTGTGGACTTTTGCAACTGATACTGCAAGGTTGTTGTAATGTCACAGAGAGGGGAGTGAAACTTGTGGTAGAAAACTGCACGCAATTGAGAATGATCGATTTGAGGAACTGTTCTAAAGTGGATGCTGATGTTGCTGCCTTGATACCACTTTCAAGGCCATCGCTGATAAAGATAATTGCTCCACGTCGTAATAATAGATCAAGTAACAAAAGAGGGGACTCTTGCTGCTCTCAAATGTAAGATGTTTTTCTGTCTTCAGATTTACTTCATCGAAAGATTGATGTATCTTGCATATATATACTCACCAATCTTTGCACGATAACTGCTCAAGTTATTGTGTAATACAAATTGCATGGTGTTATATGCAGTTTTACATTTTATTGTTTTGCCTTGATTCTTGTGTAAAAATCACATTTAGGCTCAAAAACCAAATTTTTTTGCTTTAAGTTAGAATTAATTCGATACTAGGGAGCAGTCAAACATGTCAATATCAATTTTATACCTCCAGAATTAATTCTGACTCCTCCAAACACAGAACCAAACATAATCTTAATAAAGATACTTAAGTTACATGATGATTATTCCTAATTCCTAATATTTTCAATGTTCTGAATAGTTTATGTGTTATGCAGTATACTCATTATATTTATCTTAAGGGTAAAATAAATACTATCATTTGCTTTCTCCTATTATGCTAATCTTAAGTTCCACCTTGCATTCTAATGTGAAAAGAGATTATTATGTTATGCTATTGCTTGGGGTAGATTGCTTGGAGAGAGTGTAAGAGACAGTGTTGTATGGTTGAAGGAATCATCGGGCATGTATTTTGTTAAATAGACATACCTGTTCTTCGAAAATACTAAACTCTTACAATGTGGCGGATCAATGTCGCGGAAAATAGAAAGGACAATAACTTACCAATAAAAGTTGAGTTTAGCTGAAAATACTAAACTCTTATAATATGGCGGATCAATGTCTAAATTCCGATTGTGAGAGTAGTTATATTTAGTGTCTGACATTTCTCAAATGAAATTTAGCTTTAGTGGAGATAATCTTTGAAAAACCATAAAAAGAAAAGTCAATAACTCTCAAATAATAACAGTATTTTCTCATTGATAAACATGTTATCAAAATTGTAACCATTAATAAGAATAGTTTTTGAATTTTGCTACGTGTCGATCAAAATTCGTCTTTTCTCAACGTTCTTCAATAGAGGCTATGACACAATACATCAAATTTACATTTAGTGTTTCATGTGAGTCTCACATCAACATGGGTCTGAGACCAAACTTGTTTGAATCTTAATGGGATGAATTTACAGTTCACATGAATTTAGATAGTAAATTTTAGCTAGCATACCATATAAATCTTGTGCAATGTGACATTGATTTGAGATTCACATAAAAAATTACTTGTTCATTCAACGTATTTACCATTTTGACTAATGCATGATGATTTGAGTGATGTATATATTTGGGTGGCTTCTAGGGTGGGGGTTTAATTAAGTCCCTCACCGGTGTACCACTAATTTTAACCGTTAGATTAAATAAACCTAGATGATTTTGCTGCTCATCACAACACTGGATTTTGTCCTCTTGCATCCATATTCATTCTCTCTTTCCACCAAATTTCATCTCTCATTGCAGAGTTCTTGGCCTATTTCACATAATTACAATAAAAAAGTGGGTATTCTGTGATGTTTCCATTCCACATTGACAACAAATGGAGATTCACCTTACACGGTTGATTTTTTTTTCTTTCTAAAAACAACATTAAAGAAAATGAATTGATTTTGAGGCAAAACTCATAGATTGTTTGATTTATTATGATTTTGTGTTGTTTTATGTTGAATCATTCGGGTATTTGATGATAACTGTCAAATTATAATGTCACAAGGAATATGAAAATAATAGCTTTGGTTTAACAATGTTGTGATGTTCTTGAATCCCAACCATTATTGAGCAAAATAAACTCCTTTGTAATTATTTAGACTTAAAAGATGAGATTGTTGAAGGAGGAGGAGGGAGAAAACCATGTTAGAAGACTATCTGGAAATGGTGGAGGTGGTTGGGAACATATTTAACGGCGGTTAGATTTTGGGTAGTGGCAGGTGGCTGCAAAATCTAAAGCAACGTAAGAGATGATGGGAGAGAGAAGGTGGAGAAATAGATTGTGTGAGAAAAGACGTACATGTTCTCTTTTTATTTTCTAATCCATCTAAACCTTTAAATACATCTTGATGGTATATAAAAGTGGTTCACCAGTGAACCACTTGTTTAATGGTTCACCTTAGACTCCACCATATATTTGTCAATAAAAAAAGTTTTTTTTTAGAAAAATATCTTGACACTCCCAAAAAAAGGAGTCCCAAGCACAAGCACCTCAACTTCACTCTGTGTTATTTCTACTTACCTGGCCGCATGCTTCCTATGATAAACCTTGCAACAACATTAACACAACAACAGAGAAACATTATTGTTACCATTGTGACAACCCCACACAACGCTTCACGTTTCTCACAAACATTTTCTCAAACACGCTATGTGTTTGAATATTTAAAAGGGCGCGATAAATTATGAGGTGCAAAAAGAAAGCTCGGACGTCTAAATTAAGCCGGCCCGTTCTACTTTTAAACGGGTTTAAATGGGGCGGGCCTAAAGGGGCAGCCGCCCGATAGTTCTGTTCAAGGAAGCTACGCTACACCTGCAACAGCGATAGATCCCCAATTTCTTCTACACAAGTTTGTGGTGCGAAGCCCCCTCTCTCTCTACCCTATTTTACAATTTCTTACTCCTCGCCACCTTCTCTCCCGTGCTCCAAAATCTATGCGGTGGTTAGTTTCACGGAAACCAGAATCGCATCGTGGACGTGCGACGGTCGTTGCTTGCGGAGAAAAATGAATCACTAGCAGGTTAGTTTTCATGTTTTTACTTGGACTATTCATTGTGTTCCCTATTCCTTTTATTTACTGCTTAGGTTTGTCTCATCATGTTAATTCATACAAATATACATATACAATTCTAAATTGCTATCAAGTAAATTACAACAATGTATAATATTCAACCTAAATCAATCAAAGTTTTATTGATTGCAAGCATAAACTTTGTATCATGTGATGACAATAAAAAAAAAATGTGAGCTTTGTGACAGAAAAATAAAATGGTGTTTTTTTTCAATCAAGAGTATAGAAAAATAGAGATAGAACAAGACTAACCTACAGAAGAAGAAATGTTAATATTCATGATTTGAGCTTTTTTGAACTGTTTGAAAAAAAAAGTTGCAACCCACAAAGGATTTTTACATAAACATAATGGAGGTTCGTTAGATTTCAACATTTTTTCTCAAAGTTTGAATTTCAGGATGAGAAAATTGTACTATCAGTCACTCACCCTCTCACTCTTTTATGGTTTTTCTGCTATTTTTCAGCAAAGTTGTATTGTGTGACTATATATAATGAAATGGTCGAGTGAAGCTCGACCGTTTCATTATATATAGTCACACAATACAACTTTGCTGAAACAATGCAGAAAAACCAGAAAATAATGAGTGAGTGACTGATAGTACAATTTTCTCATTCTTAAATTCAAACTTTGAGAAAAAATGTTGAAATCTAAAGAACCTCCTTTATGTTCATGTAAAAATCCTTTGTGTGTTGCAGCTTTTTTCTTCAAACAGGTCAAGAAAGCTCAAATCATGGATACTGACATTTTTTCTTCTGTAGGTTAGTCTTGTTCTATCTCTCTTTTTCTATACACTTATTGAAAAAACACTATTTTATTTTTCTGTCACAAAGCTCACATTCTTTTTATTGTTTTCACAAGATACAAGTATATGCTTGCAATCAATTAAACTTTGATTGATTTAGGTTGAATACTATACATTGCTGTAATTTACTTGATAGCAAGTTAGAATTGTATGTATATTTGTGTGAATTAACATGATGAGACAAACCTAAACCGTGAATAAAAGGAATAGGGAACACAATGAATAATCAAGTAAAAACATGAAAATTAACCTGCTAGTGATTCTATCTTCTCTGCAAGCGACGACCGTCACGTCCACGGCACGATTCAGGTTTCCGTGAAACTAACCCCGCACGGAGTTTGGAGCACAAGAGAGAAGGTGGCAAGGAGTAAGAAATTGTGAAATAGGGTAGAGAGAGAGAGAGGGCTTCACACCACAAACTTGTGTAGAACAAATCGGGGATTCTATCGTTGTTGCAGGTTTAGCCTAGCTTCCTTCAACAGAACTATCGGGTGGGTTCCCCTTAGGTCTACCCCGTTTAAAAGTAGGGCGGGTCGGCCCAATTTAGACATCTGAGCTTTCTTTTGTACCTCATAATTTCTCGCGCCATTGTAATATTCAAACACATAGTGTGTTTGAGAAAATGCTTGTGAGAAATGTCTCAATAAGCTCTTGTAGTTGCATATGGATATCCTCCAACAACTAGTGTATTCAAACACATAGTGGTAATATTCTATTGAATCTTCTAACTCTATGTCTCTCATTCAAATTAGTGGAAGCCATGAATCCAAGTGTTTATTCTTTAATACGAAAAATAAGAAAAAATATGAGCATACCAAAATCACGCACGAACAAAATTTCAAAAGTGAAATCGAGCAAAAAACTACACAAAACTGCATCTTCACACTAATTATGTACATTAATATATCCCCAAGTTGGACTATGAATTGAACATAGATTCAACTTGAATAAAAAATCAAGAGTTAAATATGTTTTTGGTCCCTATAGTTTCCCAGAATTTTGTTTTTAGTCTTGAAGATCTTTTTACACTTTCCGTCAGTGTTTTTAGTCTTTGTGAGAAACAAGAGTTTGATTAAAAGTATGGACTAAAAACACTGACGGAAAAAACTCCATAGACTAAAAAGTGCGAAAAAAATCTCTAGGAACTAAAATCAAAATTGTGAGAAACAACCAAAAATATATTTAACCCAAAAATCAAAGAAAGCTGGAAAATAATCCTGAAAAAGAAATTGAACAAATGAAAATCCAAAAGTGAAATCAAACATAAACAGAACAAAAAATGTCATAGATAATGCATCACAGAAAACAATCGCAAATGAACATAAATCAAATTGTGAATCTAGGGATTAGGGTTAGCCGATTAACGACTTATTCTTTTATACTTTTTGAGCCTTGAAGTTTGAAGGCAAGTGTGAAATCGGGGACTCAGATATGAGATATAGATAGCAGGTTATAATCTATGGACAAACCCAAATTGTGTGCAAGAAAAAAATGGGCCAATTAATATTTTTTTTGCCAAAACCGTGTTATTAATTATGCCAAGATATGATTAAGGATTGAGCTTATCAGCTAGATAACATGATTAAATTTTCCATATTCATATATTCAGTTTCTTTAAAAAATATTAGTTATTAAGGATCTTTTGAACATGTGAATGGTCAAGGTCATCTTAAACAATTTGAAGGCCATGCACTAATCTTAAAATTGTTGGCCCTTAATACTTAGATCAATTTAGAGAACAAAATATCTTGACAATTACAAATCAAAAAAAAAAAATCAAGGAAAGGACTTACAAGTTGTTGACATCTGCAACGTCGCTTTGACTCAATTAGCTGAATTCCAACGCCTTAATCTCCATGTTAGCACCTTGTCTCACGCTCCGGTGACTTTGAGTAGTAGTCACAACAACCGCCGGAGTCCATCATCTAGGGGCACCCTTAAAATCAATGTGGATTCCCACCTAAGCAGTGATGGCCATTGGTTTTCTGGTTTGCTTCTTAAGAGGTCGGATGGGAGCACCGCTGGAGCTGCTACCCGGTCCCATTTTGAGCTGGAGAATGCGAATTTTGGTGAAGTGTTGGGACTCAATGATGCGTTGGATATGGTGGAAAGGATGCAGGTGTACTTTGTTATTTTTGAACTAGATTAACTCTCAAGGTGTGGTTAAAGTTGTCTCTTCTCCAGATCTGAAAACCTTGGGGTTTCATCGCTCGCCGCTACAAATTGTTTCTTCAATCTCACCCTAATTCATCTATTTGTTGGGTCAACAGTTCAAAGAATCGGGCCGCACATCAGTTAGCTAGATGGGCCGAATTCGAGCCCAATAAGGAATGGATCAACTCTTGTGCCGTTTGTATTAAGCCTTATATCCAAAAAGATATAAGTTCCTTGTATTCCTTTTATTAGTTTAATAAAAAAATTCCTTATTAAAAAGAAAAGAAAAGACAAACATCAAAAATGAGAAGGGGATAAATTACATCTAACTAAAAGAAAATAATTTCACCAACATAAGAGAATGAAACAAAGTAGAAGAATAACACATAAATAAGTAAAAATACAAATAAGGAATAGGATTAAATTCAATAAACCAAATAAAATTCAAGATGAATTGGGGAGGGATCGAGAATTTAGAGTTAAAAGGAAGAAGATGATGAAAAAGTAAAAAGAATTATGAAGGAAAAGGAAGAGGAATTAGCGTGAGAAAAAAACTGGTTGAAAAACAAGAGAAACGAACGCAGAGCGAAAACGAGAGCTTGAGTGTGCGGCGAATAAAGGTGAGACTCAGATTGGTTGCATATCATTTGTGGTTGAGAGAATAAGAGAACGTGTAGTCTATGATGGGCTTGAAGTGCCAATTGGGTTGGCCCCTCAAAGACATAATCTCATTACGAATCAAAGAGTAGAAATAAAAACCGAGGGAGGCATGAAAAGAAAGAGGAGAATAAAATTATGAAAAATGGCCTCGAAATTTTAAGGATATGTGCTACGGACCTAATTGCGCACCCTTAGGGTCGGCCCTATGTATGGTTAATGTCTTTGTTAGTCTTGTTAAATAGGAGTGACATATCATTCCAAACAAAATTTGGACAATCATTAAAGTTCCATGATACACTATTTATTACAAAATATTTTCAAATATCAACTATAGTGATGTAGCATTATTGCATTGTGGAGTTTGAACAAAGTACTATTTTCGCAGTCCGCAATTGACAACACTAGGTTGAACATGTCGCCTAGAATAATACTTTTAATTAGTCATATCCTCGTTTTAGTGCTTTGATGACAGATTCACAATTAGACATTTGAACTTTTCCTACTGTTTAAAATTGAATGTGTCCGAAATGAACTTTGAAGTTCCAAAATTGGAAGTGTTGAACTTGACAAATACAAGAGTTGATGATAAAGCGTCGTTGTGGACTTTTGCAACTGATACTGGAAAATTGTTATAATGTCACAGAGAGGGGAGTGAAACATGTGGTAGAACATTGCACGCAATTGAGAGTGATCAATTTGAGGAACTGTTTTAAAGTGGATGCTGATGTTGCTGCCATGATTTGTTACAATAAATTTGTAACTTTGTGGGAAAGTTTATTCGTCTTCAAACAAACATGGATGCTCATAGTTTAAGTAATAAAGCGAGACGTTTCTAGTGGTAGATGACACGTTTATGATTTTGTTTTTCTTTGTGTTTATTTTATTACTTAATGATATGAGTTGAATTTGTTGTGTTAAAAAAAAAAAAGCTAAACTATATGGAAGATGAAAGTGCGGTGATTTAGGATCAAACCCGGGATTCCACATAAAATTTCTTCACAACAAAGTCACTAAGTTGTAACAATGAGGACAACCATTGTTTTTGTTAACTTTGTTTGTATTGCTAATTTACTACACATTTGTTTGGATGAAATATTTAATGTAAAAGTTCATTTAAAGAAAGTTTAGAAGAAAATAAGTTGTTTGGGCTCAAGTGGCAAAGAACTCCTTCTAAAGACGTACGTACTCAGAAAATACCGGATTTGATTTTCAGAGGAAACAACGCTTGCCCAACGCACATACCTCTACATACGAGCCAAATTATTTGTCCACCTTTAATGGGTTGGAAACCGATACAAAAACAACCAAAAAAAATTAGAAGTCAGTTTAAAGATTAAAGTCATTCAAAAAAATATAATTAAAAGCGATTAAAGTAGTTGTGGTTGACCTTGATTAGTATAAAAGAAAGTTTAGAAGTTAGTTAAAAGATTTATTAATGTGAAAGTTCATTTTGTCTTTGCAAAAGAAAGTTTAGAAGTTAGTTAAAAGATTAAAGTCATTAAAAAATATAATTAAAAGCGATTAAAGTAATTATTGTTAACCTTCATTAGTGTTGACACTCTTTGTTTATCCGATATGGGACTATATAATTAATTTTTTGGGTGACCATATTACAGTATATTGGTTCAAATTTTTTATGATTGTTCAACAGTTACAATACGTAAAGTGAATTTTTCTCTTTCAACCGGTGTTTTTTTATGCAGAGATTGAACCCTTAATTACTTGCCTAAGAGTTCTTTTCCATTATATTTTTAGTAATAACTATATGAATATAAAACTGGTGAATATGATGTTACCACAAAACAACTAATGTCTATATATGATTGTGAATAATATAACTCTGATATTATCCATTCTTTATTGTTCTCTCTAATAGCAAGTGTGAATTTTAGTATCAATGTGTCATTCTCCAACATAATATCTCAAGGTTACGTTGACAATGAAACATTGAGTCATTCCTAGTGTATATAGATCTCTCTAAAGCCTTTGCATAAAAAAAATATAATTTTAAAAAATAAATAAAAAAATAGGCCCCTCTAAAAAGTGTCTTATGAATAGATTCATATATAGAAAAAGATTAGAGCTCAATTTCAAGTTTTTCACCGTTTATATCAACCCGTTTAGCTAATTAATTAATCTTATATAGTTGTGTGTTCTGTCATTTAAGAAGTTGATATCTTTAATTAATATATATTGAGTGGATAATTTGATCGTCTTTCTCTTACTACCGAGATACATTTGTTTTGTGGTTCCTCTTATTGACGGCTGTGATTTGTTTTTGTGGGTTGTTAGTTCATTTCGCTATTGGTTGTGTAGTTTGATCTTCTCTAGCAACGTTTGTTTGCAACTTTTAGTTGTTTTTTTTTATCTTTTCTTCAATTTTCTATTATCTTCCAATACATATTTTTCTACTCGCAGATGATCAAACATCTAACCAAATAATTAAAAATATAATATTTATCATAACTATATTTTTTTTTCAAGTCCAATATCTATCACTTTGTTACATCATTTTAGTTAATTAATAGCACATTACTTTCAACATATATATTAGCTAATATTTTCTTCTGCCTATCAAAAAGTAATTAAATAAATAAATAATGAATCACTAAAAACTTGGTCAAGGAATAGCATAAAAAGACAATTTTGGCTAACGGTTGTAAAGCCCTCGAATGTGACCTTATGGATCTTCCCCTCAACCCTTGCATGCCGCCGCCAACAGTTTCATATTTTTTTTATTATTTTTTCATTTTTTTTTATGAGTTTTTTTTCATTTTTATAAACCAATAGTTTCAACTTTCAATATATAATTAAGCAACCGGCCATATAGAATGAAGAAATTGCAAAAACAAACAATATTGTAAGTATAAGTCAAGCTTCTACAAAATTACTATAAAATTTGATAACAAAAACCGTGCATTGCATTAAACTAAACACAAGGACAAAACTTATAATTTACACAATAATTTTATAATAGTACCCACCAGCACATCACATTTTTCCTTTGCATCAAAAGCATATATTCCTTGTTTATTTAAAAGCAAATTGGGAAGTACTTTGGTTTTCTAGCTAATTCTTGCAGTAAGGATAAACATGCAATTATGCAATAAGATAGTTTCATATATTAATTTTTTAAGCTCTATATAAATCATTTTGTCACAAAGAAAAGTTCTCTATATATCATATTTAGATTAGAAAGTAAATTATTCAAATTATGAGTCATTAATTTCGTTCTAAGTTCGCTATAATCAAAATTAATGTATAGTTACAAATTGTTAGTTGGTTTAGTGGTGATTGGCGCTGAACTTTATAAGAAGAATTATGGTTCAATCTTCCGCAACTGCGATCGGGAGAAGGCTGAAACCACTTGATGTCAGAACTGACCCCCAAACCGAATTCAACTGGTGGTGAAAACCAAAAAATAAATAAATTATAGTTCGCTATAAATCATATTTGAGTTAAAACATTATGGTGCTAAATGCATAATTTAGAAAATAATTTTTTTCTTTACTATTAAGATATTTGTTTACATTTTTCATAAAATAGTTTCATATTTTAAACTCAATTTCAAAAGGTAATTTCTAACTTCTTGTTTTTACACAAAGTATTTTCTAATTAACTAAAAGTCATCAAAACTATATGATTGGTACAAAAAGTCGTCTAAACTTTATCATTTATGATGTCTAAACTCATCACACTAAATACTTTCACAAAATTGTACCCAAAAAAAAATTCACAAAATTACATCCTTCATCAATAAGAGCATATTCCTATAATTTTATTTATTTTATATACAAAAACACAAGAGTTAAGGCCCTTAATCATTAAAAAAAAAAATTAAACATTAGTCTCTCTATAAAGATGTTCTTCTCCTGATTGTTGATCTATGTGCTTGATCCAACGGCTAGGAGTACCCTTTGAAGAACTAGTACTAGTACTTGAAGATTCACCACCACCATTTTTACTTCCTATGTAAGCAATATCCAAACCCTTTCCAACAGGCAAAAAAACCGATCTAACCACACGTGTGCCTCTTTCAAGAACATGGTTCCACTTAAACCAAGAAAAATTTGATCTTTGTAAAGCATTTTTACATGCCAAAATTGCCCCTCTAGTACTCACTTTTGTAACCTTAAGAACCCTAGCAAAATCCCTACGTCTACAATCCACCACAAGAAAATCCAACCCATCAAGGCTTTTGATCAACGTCTCCGCATCACCGTGAACTATCTCCGGTGGAGGCGATACACCCATCTCGGCTAGGGCTTTTGTGTAGTGCAATCTTGACTTTTCATCTAGGACTATGCATACATGTCTTGCACCCGTGTTGCGAGCAGCAACCGCTAGACCAATACTTGCAGCTATCGGACCGCCGTGGGAATAACATTCTACGATGAATTTTGCGTTCCATCCGGCTGCCATGGAGGATAGTAGCTCAGCTACCCCAGATTCCTTTAATTTCTCACACTACAAAAAAATAAAATAATTAATATTAAAAACTTCAACTAGTTAGTAGTTAGATAAAATAATTAGCGAAGGTTTTATTTCCTTTAAAAAGAACAAGGTTTTTAATTGTGACTATGATTATTCTTTTTTCCCAAGAATAAAATTATATTTTTAACAAAAACATATTTATTGAAAAAACTCTATTCCCATATTAATTTAAAAAAAAAAGATTGAAACGTATTCCACACAAGTAAGAATAAATAATTTATTCTTGGTATTGATTTCCTTCTAAAATGGAAAAAAGAAATGACCAAGAAAGATGAATAAAAATGAAGTAGCAAAAAAGAAAATAGAAATAGCAAAAGAAAGAATATGTGATGTGAATAATTTCTTACTTGTTGTTGAGGTTGAATAGTACTTACTGATTTAACAGTATCTATGTAAGATTTCAAGGCAGTTTCTGGAGACCAAACGAGCTTCATGATCACTTTCTTGTGTTTGTTTGTTATCTTCACTTTCTTTCTATGTCTTTGCTAGATTTGGATATTTTGTGTGTTTATAAAAGAACAAAGATGGAGAGAGGAAGGTACACTTTGACGTACGGGGAGAGGAGTAGGTGAGTGTATATATGACTTGATAAGTGGTATTGCATATATATGAGAGAGAGAGAGAGAGAGAGAGAGAGAGAGTTGACATTTTGCCAAAGAACGTGTAGATAAAGAGCAAATAAATTACTAGTAGAATGATATGATAATTAATGTCAGCTTGTAAAAGGTAGGGGTGTTCATGGTTCATGAACTGCATTGAACTGAACCATTAATATGGTTCAGTGCAGTTCATAAAAACCACTTTAGCAAAAACCAGTTTATTTCTCAAACCAGTTCCAATTCAGTTCAGAACCGGTTTAAAACCGGTTTACATCTTTGAACCGGTTTGGTTTCAGTGAACTGGTTTAAATCCGGTTTTTTTTTAAACCGGTTTTTTTTATAAAAAAAAATTGGTTTTAATCCAGTTTTTTTTTTACAAAAAAAAAAACCAATTAAATCATGTCTATTCATCTGTACTCCTCTAACTTCATATCGAATAAAAATCTGCAGCTACAATATTAAGAGCCAGAATTCGATTGCAAATTTGAAACTAATCTCACTCATTTGCAACAACTAACATAGATTAATTCTAACAAGAGCATCCTATGGTGGTAAAGTAAGACAAACATGCAGAACAAAAAGTAACTTATCATATACCCAACTGAACCATACTTAGACAAATTAATCACTTAAATAAAAATCACTTAAATATCACTTAAAAATCACTTAAATCACTTAAAAATCACTTAAATCACTTATCATATACCCATCTGTAAGAGAGAAAAATTGAAGCAAGTTGATTTTGAGCAAGTTGAAGCAAGAGCGAAAAATTAAAGCAAGTTGATTTTGAGCAAGTTGAGAGAAAAATGAAAGTCACATGCTGACACGGTAGTATCGGCTAAGAAGTTGAAATTGATGTTGAAGTTGGACGGTGCGGCGGTGGAGATATTGGTGGTGGACGGTGCGGCGGTGGAGATTGGAGAAACGAGAAAGAGCGATAAGTGATTTGGGGGTTAGGGTTAGAGTGAAAATGGTGATTAATAAAAGGTGAAAATGTTAATAAAACAAAAAGAAATATTAAATATTTATTTTTTAATTAAAACTAGTTTATAAATTTAAACCGGTTCTAAACTGGTTATAAATTGAATTGTAACTGTTTTTTAAAAGTGGTTCAGTTCACAAACTGTTTTAAATGGTTTGGTTTAAAATATGGTTCAGTGCAGTTCGAACCACAGTTTGGTTCAGTTAACTGAATTTTTGAACACCCCTAGTAAAAGGTGCTAATATAAAAGTTACACCTTGTCATTATGTGATGTAAATCATGTTCATCCATCCATTCAATTGTTGTTTATTTTGTTTGTCAATTTTAGTGGTTTAAGTTTGACAAAATTGCATTGAAGGTACATCATCTCCTCCCTCGAACCATGGACCTCAATGCACCCATGACATTACCTTTAAATGAAATCGCATCTATTTAAGGGTATAAGTGGATCAGAAAAATCAAATTAAACCGATGATCCAAATCAATCTAAACCGGAAAAAAACAACCGATTTTTATGGTTTGGATCAAAAACCAAACTGAACCAATTGAAAACTGAAGTGATTTGGTTCGGTTCTCGGATCCATTTTTCAGATCCAATGGACAAACCGAACCAAACCAATATATAGTATATGTTAAATTACTTTTTTAGGCATGTTATATCTATCAAAAACTAATGGCCTAATTACTTAATTTGATGAACTTATGAACTTAATTTCAATATGGTTGTATTATGTATTTGATGAACTTAAGCGAAAAGAATTGTATTTTGTAGTTGATGAGCTTGCCGGAAAAAAAAATATTGCGAAAAAATAATAGCATGAAATACATCGAAAAAACCGATTAAAGTATCCGAACTAACCCGAACCAAACCGACGTGTTTGGTTCGGATTCATTTTTGAAAAACACTAAAATCCAAACCAAACCAATCGAGGATTCATTGGTTCAGACATCAGATTGACTTAAAACCGATCCAAACCGGTCCAATTACACCCCCTACATCTATTCATATTTTTCTTTTGGTCTTATCTATTCATATTTTTCTTATTAAAAAGTAATAATCGGGAAAGGGGTAAATTTTTGTTAATCAACATACACAATATTTTTTAACATAAAAAAAAATGATTCAAGTGGAAGAAAGTATAATTAATTCAAGGGGTAAATTGATTCAACTTCAAGTGTGTGTTTGCAAATAGCTTATTGAACTAACTTATAATTAGCTTGTTTGAAAAAAATAGATGTGTTTGATAATAAGTTTTTTTTATTTAGCTTATAACATTTTTTAAGATGCTATTAAAAGTAGCGTTTGAGCTTATAGCTTTTTACATTTTATTCAATTTTTACCTTTATTATTTTTATTTTATTATTTCTTTATTTTAAAATACAATAATTATATACCAACCATGTACTTTTACGTCATTTTACACTTACAACAACTAAATTTGACAAACTCTCTAATTTCAATTTGAATATGTGGTTTTATTTGATGTATCTGTTGATTTGAATGGTTGAATATCATTTTGTTTGTGTTAAAAAAAATTAAAAAACTATAAGCTATTAGTTATCAACTATTAACTATAAGCTAGTTTTTCAACTAACAATTAGCTTTTCAACTACCAGTTAACTTATAGTTTGATTTTATCGAGCAAAGCCATAAAATCTTTTTTTTAAATAACATATACACGAATATTTTCATCATATTATGCACAACTAAGGATGCATTTGTTTAAGATTTAAAAAAGTGATTTTATTTTGAAATGTTCTTTTTTAGAGATTTTTGAAAAATTCTAAAGCTATTTTCGGTTTCTTATTATAAAAAAATATATATATTTAAAATATGAAGTTACTACACTTAGATACAATTATAACAAACACTATTAAAATTATAAGATAAATTTTTTTAAAAAAATAAATCAAAACAAATTACATCCTAAATCCGTCAATTTCATTTTTCTAATAAGTCAAAACCTCTTATCTCATTGTCACCAAAAAATAAAATATAAAACTTCTTATCTCACTTTTTTTAAAATAATCTATTTTTTTCTTTATCTAATCAATGAATGTCGTTATGGTACGAGCCACTTGGTGCCAGAAAACTTCGTTAGTTAATGGGAGCTACCTTATGTTTACTTTGAATGAAAAAATGAAGGTGAAAAAGAAAACAAAGCAAAACTATATAACACTATTTAGACGACTGAAAAGTACGTAATACCTCATTCTATTTTTATTTTATTTTTTTACAGCAATACCTCATTCTATTTATTGTTAATTTATAATTAGTTTATTTTTGAATTTATGCAAACAACTTATGTAATATAAATTAAGTTTTATACTATTTTATAAGTTTATACTAATGTAAATTGTATTTTTATAAGTTATTTTATTATAAACTACCTTAACAAACTTATAATAATACATAAAGGCCCCGTTTGGATTAGCTTATTTTTGAGCTTATGTAAACGACTTATGCAATTTTTATGTATTATTATAAGTTTGTCAAAGTAGTTTATCATAAAATAGCTTATAAAAATACAATTTTCACTTGTTTGAACTTATAAAATAACATAAAATTTAATTTATATTGCATAAGTTGTTTGGTAGCTAAATTAAAAACAGTACTTATCCTAGCGGACAAAATCAATTCTGATTTGAATCTAGAATTTGTAACTTTTATATAAATATGATTTTTATACTGAAATTTACTATTCAACTCACTTTTATTTTTAGAAAAAATTAAATCGAGTAATTTTTTAAATTGATCACAAAAATATCTATTGATATGAGCTGTACGGTTAGCAAGTTGTGGGGAATTATCAATAATTTGACGCATATTGCCATCAATGTTACATATGCATCAAAGATTGAAATATTAAGAAAACAAGCAACTGCCATAAGAACCAAATAATCTAATCAAAGAAGATGATATGACTCATAATTAACTTCTTAGTTTACTACCATACTACTTACTAACAAATCTATCATTTTCATTTTTCTATTAAGTCAAAACCTCTTATCTCTCACTACCAAAAAAAAAAAACCTCTTATCTTATCTCACCATTTTTTCCCAAAGGAATGCCGTTATGGTAATGGTACAAGCCACTTGATGCCAGAAATTAAAACTTCATATTTTAATTGGACCAATTAATTAATTGACTTAATTTTCTTTAAATGATGAAATAAAATGATGGTGATAGGAAAAACAAAGCAAAAGTACGTACGTACGTAGCACTGCTTTTAATAAGTGAAAATTATGTCATACAAGTGGTCGTTTGTCTCAAAAAAATTATATTATCGTTAAGAGCACGACATCCTCCATTTACAAGTACCAAAAAACAAAAGGCTTTCACTAGCTACTAGTCCAATGACAAAAAGAATAAAATGTAAATCTTAATTACGACTTAAGAAACACGGTGATTATTAATGCATATTCTCTTCGGCCTTATTTATAAGCAAAAATTGTTTTTTAGGTTCATTCAATAACTAATATATCTAGCTCAAATATAGATTAGATACATTTTTTTTAATGAACTTAAAAAACAACTTTTGCTTATAAATAAGGCCGGAGGAAGTATATACACAATATTAGACTAAAAACAATTATAGAAATTAGTGTTGTGTATACTTTATGTACATAGAAATTCATGCTAATAATCATCCTCACAACTCAATATCAATAAAAAATTACAATTTAAAGTAAGAAAGTGTCTGAATATTATCTAAAACTATGAAGCACGGACACTTTTCGGATTAGGCGTGTCCGTGTCCGACACGTGTCTGTGTCAGTGTCCGACACTGACACGACACTTATGGTTATATTTAATTATATTATTTTTCCAAATTATTATCGGTGTCACCGTGTCGATGTATGTGTTGTGTCAGATGTCATGTCGTTATTCGTGCTTCATAAAGTGAATACATATTTAAAAATTGTTTAAAACCCTAAGAGCATCTTTAGTGGGAGTTAGTTAAGTGGGTAAATTAAATTATTTTTTGTGGGTCCGAAGTGATTTGTAGGATTTAAAAATAAATTAGTTGATTCAAGTAATTTTTAGTTTAATAGTGGTTATTTATAAAACACCAAAATTTGAACCCGCATATTTATATTTTTTTACTTGACCCCACATGGTTTGTGATTTGTAGGCTTGACATTAGTAGTAGACAATTTAATTATGATTTGATTGAATAAATAACAAGATTTTGGCTTTATAATTTAATTTGTTTGTTAACGTTGGTTAATTAGTTGCCGTGCACAAAAGTTTATTGCACCCACTTGCCATGTCACACATCATATATATATTGCTAATTTTTTATTACTTATATTGACCGTAAAGAATTTGGCAATTAGTTCACTGGGTTAATGTTGCTCTAATAGAAGTGATTAGTGTTCTATATCAACAAAAAAAAGTGATTAGTGTTGTGTACGCTTTATGTACATAGTAATTCATGCTAATAATCATCCTCACCACCCAAACACTGATTCAATCTGTTGGAGTAATTGAGAGAATGAGAGAAAAGGAATCGAATCGAAAGAAAGAATCGAGAAAAATATAAGTTGTTATTCATCCACTAGGGACAAAGGTAATTATATACAAGTGGAGGTTTGCTTCACTACCAAGCAATTGTAACTAACTACCTAAGACAAAACAAAAATCTCTAACTGACTAACTAACTAACTAACTAACAGAATTTGCAGTGTTCAGAACCTGCATGATCAGAGCCTGAGAACATGAGCTTCTCAGCTTATGAACCTCTTGACCCGTTAGAGCTTCTGAGCCTAAAGCTCAGCTACTGACTACCAGAACCTCTTGACTCTCTAGAGCTTCTGAACCTCAAAGCCTCTTGACTCTTCAGAGCTTCTAGAGTTCAGCTTCTGAGGATATGAGAACTTGGATTACAAACATCACACCTCCTAATTCATGTTCTCCAACGATCCCATTCCTATCAGTTTCTTCAAAGCATCGATCCTAGCCTTAGCCATAGGTTTAGTTAGAATATCTGCAAGTTGAATCTCAGTGTTGCAATATTCCAACTCAAGCTTCTCCTTGTTCACTTGATCTCTCAAAAAGTGAAAACTTCTTTCAATATGCTTGCTCCTGCCATGACTCACAGGATTGTTAGCCAAGTCAATTGCTGACTTGTTATCCACAAGCACCTTCATCTTTGTTACTTCAACTGCTTTCAGTTCTGATAGTAACATCTCAATCCAATTTGCCTGACAAGCTGCAAATGAAGCTGCAACATACTCAGCTTCACATGATGATAATGCAACTATTCCTTGTTTCTTAGAACACCAGGAAATTGGTGCATTGCCAATCATGAACAAGTAACCTGCAGTGCTCTTTCTGTCATCTTGATCTCCTTCCCAGTCAGAGTCTGAGTAGCCATAAGCCTCTAACTTCTTACTACTGTTCCTTTGGTTTGGAATCAAAATGCCATGATCATTAGTACCTTTTACATATCTGAGCACTCTCTTTGCAGCAGTCAAGTGACACATTCTTGGTTGATCCATGAATATGCTTAACAGACCAACACTATGACATAGGTCAATTCTAGTGTTGCACAAGTACCTCAATGAACCAATTATCTGCTTATACAAGGTTGAATCAACCAACTCATCATCTGTATTCTTGCTCAGCTTCACACCAGTCTCCATAGGAGTAATTGCTGGGTTGCAATTGCTCATATGAAACCTCTTCAATATGTCAGCAACATATTTCTTCTGATGCAAGAAACAACCTCTGCTTGTTTTTGCAAACTCCATGCCAAGAAAATATGATACCTCACCTAAATCAGTCATTTCAAACTCCTTCATAATGTCTGTTTTGAACTTTTCTAACATAGCTTTGTTTGATCCAGTAATCAACAAGTCATCAACATACAGACATAGTATTATTATTTCTTCATGATTTGAACCCTTCACATATACACCATGTTCTGTTGTGCATCTAGTGAATTTCAAATCAATTAGGAAGCTATCAATTCTCTTATTCCAAGCTCTTTGAGCTTGTTTCAAGCCATAGAGGGCTTTCTTCAGTTTGAACACTTTGTTCTCTTGACCTTTAATCTCAAAACCTGGTGGCTGCTTCACATAAACTTCTTCATCTAGAGGTCCCATTTAAGAAGGCAGATTTTACATCTAGCTGATGCATAGACCAATTCTTGTAAGTGGCTATTGCAACAACTAATCTAATGGTCTCTATCCTAGCCACAGGTGCAAACACTTCATTAAAGTCAAGTCCTTGCTTCTGAAGAAACCCTTTTGCCACTAATCTTGCTTTGTACTTAGCAATTTCACCATTGGGATTCATCTTCAACTTGAAGACCCATTTCACATCAATTGGCCTCTTGTTGACTGTTTTGTGCATTAATTCCCATGTGTTGTTCTTTTCAATAGACTTTAACTCTTCTTTCATGGCTGCTTTCCATTTAGAGTCATTTAAAGCTTGTTCTAAGGTAACTGGCTTCAATTCAGCTATATATCATAGCTTCATTGATCAGTTCACCATCTTCTGTTATTGCTTGATCAGGGAACACATCATACTCATTCAACCTAACTGACTGCACTTTATCTCTTGTTGATCTTCTCAGAGGCTGATTAGGTTGATCATTGGGAATATGAGTGTGATTACCAGCTTCATCATCTTCTGATTGATCATCTATTTCTTCAAGCACAAACTTTCTATTGAGCATTGAACTAGTGTCCTCAGCACTAGTACTTCCAATCAAGTCCCAACCCTTTGATTCATCAAACTTTATGTCTCTGCTTATCACAACTTTATTCTCTTTTGGAGCATAAAGCTTGTAAGCACCAGTGGGGTGATATCCCAGTAGAATCATTTGTTGACTTCTATCATCAAGTTTTTTTCTCACTTGATCAGGAACATGTCTAAAACAGAGTGAGCCAAAGATTCTGAAATGACTTACACTTGGTTTAAGACCTGTCCAAGCTTCATAGGGAGTTTTGTTCTTCAGCTTCTTAGTGGGACTTCTATTTATTATATGCACTGCTGTTGAGGTAGCTTCTCCCCAGAATTTATGAGGCATGTTCTTTCCCTTTAGCATGCTTCTGGCCATGTTCATTATACTCCTATTCTTCCTTTCAGCAACTCCATTGTGTTGAGGAGTGTAAGGAGCAATAACTTCATGCACTATACCTTCATTTTCACATAATTTTGCAAATTCTAGTGAAGTGTATTCACCACCTCCATCTGTTCTCAATTTCTTAACACTACAGCCACTTTGCTTCTCAACTAGTGCCTTAAATTTCTTGAACTTAGTGAATACTTCACTTTTCTTTTCAATAAGATAGAGCCACACATGTCTAGTATAGTCATTTATGAAAGTTAAGAAATAGCTATTACCTCCAATGGACTTTACTTCAAAAGGTCCACACACATCTGAGTACACCATTTCTAACTTCTGAGTTGATCTCATGGGCAATTCATTCTTGAATGAATTTTTGGTCTGCTTGGCTGCACAACACTCTTCACACACTGTACTTGGTGTTCTTATAAGAGGCAAGCCATGCACCATTTCTTTTGACTTCAACAAGCTCAAACTTTTGAAGTTCAAGTGCCCAAATCTATGATGCCACACTCAGTCTTCTTCTGAGTTTGTAATTGATGCAAGGCAATGGTGATCAATTACATTGATTTCAATTTTGAAAGTCATATTGTTCGACAGTGGAGCTTTCAAAATTAATCTAGTCTTAGCATCATAAATTCTCAACTCTCTATTAGCCAGCTTCATAGTATAATCTTTCTCAAGTAATTGACCTAAGCTTATCAAGTTACTTGCCATAGAAGGAACATACAGTACCTCATTGATGGTTGATTCTTGACCATCCTTTCTCTTAACAAGAACAGTTCCCATGCCAGCACTAGTAACTTGACTGTTGTCTGCAAACTTGATGTTTCTCTTCACTGAATAATCAAGCTTCAAGAACCACTTCTTGTTACCAGTCATATGATTGCTACACCCTGTATCAAGATACCACAAATTTGACTTGTCTGCCTCAGAATTTGTGATTGCCATTAGGAGTGAATCATCAGAATCACTACCACCTCCATTGGCATATTGAGCTTCATCTTTGTCTTCTCTGGCTACCTTCTTAGAGCGACATTTTCTCGCATAATGCCCAAATTTTTGACAGTTGTAGCACTGAATTTCTTTCTTATCAATCTTCTTCTTGGAACTCTTCTTGTTCTGATTTGCATCTTTAGTGGAATCTACATTCTGATTCTTTGAATTCTTGGTTGAATTCTCTGAATCCTCTTTCTTTTTCTTCCACTTATCTTTTCCTTTCTTGTTCTGAGTCTTGGCCTGTAATGCTTGTTCCACTGCCTTGTTTGAATTTCTTTGCTTCACCCTTAGCTCATGAGCTTCTAAGGATGCTTGCAACTCTTCAATCTTCATAGTTGTCAAATCCTTTGATTCTTCAATAGCAACCACTATATGATCGAATTTCTCAGTCAACGTTCTCAAGATTTTCTCAATATTGGACCTATCAGTCATGGTTTCACCACAAGATTTCATCAAATTTGTCAAGGCCAACATTCTCGCCAAATACTCAGAGATAGTTTCTTGTTCATTCATCTGCATCATCTCGTATTGCCTTCTCAAAGCCTGCAGCTTGATACCCTTCAATTTCTCATCACCACCATAGATTTTCTTCAATGTATCCCAAGCTCCCTTTGAGGTTTCTTCTTCTATTATCTTCTCAAAGATATTAGAATCCACGCATTGATGAATGATGAACAAGCCTTTAGCATCTTTCTTTTTCAATTCTTTGTGTCGAGTTCTTGCTGCTTCATCAGCATTTGCAGCCAATTCTTCTACTCCATCAGTTACAATTTCAAGAACATCTTGAAATCTGAAAATCACTTTCATTTGTGCACACCAACGATCATAGTTATCGTCTTTGAAAACTGGAAGATTTGCTGGAAATTGCGAGGAGGTTGTATCATTGTTTGCCATGATTCTTGATCAAGGAATCAAACGAAAACGATGAATACGAACCGGGCTCTGTTATACCAATTTGTTGGAGTAATTGAGAGAATGAGAGAAAAGGAATTGAATCGAAAGAAAGAATAGAGAAAAAGATAAGTTGTTATTCATCCACTAGGGGCAAAGGTAATTATATACAAGTGGAGGCTTGCTTCACTACCAAGCAATTGTAACTAACTACCTAAGACAAAACAAAAATCTCTAACTGACTAACTAACTAACTAACTAACTAACAGAATCTGCAGTGTTCAGAACCTGAGAACATGAGCTTCTCAGCTTCTGAACCTCTTGACCCGTTAGAGCTTCTGAGCCTAAAGCTCAGCTACTGACTACCAGAACCTCTTGACTCTCTAGAGCTTCTGAACCTCAGAGCCTCTTGACTCTTCAGAGCTTCTAGAGTTCAGCTTCTGAGGACATGAGAACTTGGATTACAAACATCACAATCGAAGTCAATTCAACAAAAAATAAAAAAGAATACAAATAACATCCTCTCAAAATTCAACATATTTTTAATTTTTATGTTGTTGATTAAATCAACAGGACACTAATCATATCTTGTTAAAAAATCATATAATTATCTTAATCATTAATATATAAAAAAAAAACTTAAAACTCCATTTAATGTTGGTCATATCAACATTAAAGTTTTAAATAATTTTCAAATATTTGTAATGAGTGTTTTTAAATATCCACCCTACTTTTTCTTGGAACTGGTAGAGTGTTTTTGGTGTTGCGTTGGGTTTCGTTGGGTTAGGGGGTTTGGAGGCTCTCTATTTGTTTTGTCCTACCTTTGGTTGATCTATGTCTCTCTTTTCATGTCGGGTATTCCTCCTTTCTTGGTGATGCCTATGAGGGGTTTTAGTTTTTTTGGTAGTATGCCTCCTTATTTGTCTTGTGATTTATTTTGTTTTTTTGTCTTACCTTAGAGATTGTTTGATTCTGACGGGATGTACTTCTTGTACCTCCTTATTTTACAAAACTTTCTCTTGTATTTCTTTCACTTTTATTATTATATATAATATATTTGCCATTAAACAAATATATATATATATATATATATATATATATATATATATATATATCCGTAATAAGATGTGGTAGTTCTCCTCTCTATCCATTGTCCAAAAAAGTGTTAAAATTTGAACTCTTTCTTTCATACTACCTAATACTCTTTGAGCTAGTAATAATTAAGTACTACTCACAAAAAATGAGGCTAAAAAAGTAAGACACAAAAACAAAGATAACCTTATCCAAATGAAACACAAAAAAATTTGTTGTGAAGGTTGAAAATGTAATGACCAATAATGCTAAACCTTCCTTTAGGTCAAAAAAAAAACTATCTGAATTTTCTTGAATAACATTGATGCTTGTGTGTGCTAATTCATCATCACACCAACCATGGTCTTCAACAATTCCAACATTGATTATGCTCCCAAAATTCACAACCAAACAACACATGAATCAAATCCATGCACATTTAATAACAACAGGATTCATCAAAAACACTTCACTTACAACCAAACTTATCCTCACTTTTGTTTCTTCACCACACAAACCTCTCATTGAATTTGGTCGTTACATTTTCATCAAGAACCATGCTTTTTGTGATTTTAATCACAGAAATGATGACCCTTTTCTCTGGAATGCTGTTATCAGGTCTTATTCTCATGGTAGTGATCCAAAAGGGGCACTTTTTTTGTTGTGCTTGATGGTTGAAAATGGAGTTTTTTTGGATAAGTATACTTTTTCACTTGTTTTGAAAGCTTGTTCTAAGATGGGTTTGAATAAAGAAGGAATGCAGATTTTTGGATTGTTGTGTAAGACAGATATTGGGTCTGATTTGTTTTTGCAGAATTGTTTGATTGGGTTGTTTATGAGATGTGGGTGTGTTGAATTTGCAGAGCAAGTGTTTGATAGAATGATTGAGAGGGATTCTGTTTCTTTTAACTCAATGATTGATGGGTATGTGAAATGTGGGTTAATTGGAAGAGCGTGTGAGTTGTTTGGTGAGATGGGAATGGAAGAGAAGAATTTGATTACTTGGAATTCAATGATTAGAGGGTATTTGAGATGTGGTGAAGATGATGATGGTTTGAGGTTTGCTTGGAGTTTGTTTGTTAAAATGCCTGAGAAGGACTTGGTTTCTTGGAACACAATGATTGACGGTTGTGTGAAACGTGGGAACATGGAGGATGCTCAGGCGTTTTTTGATGTGGTGCCGGAAAGGGATTTGGTTAGTTGGGTTACTATGATCGATGGTTATGCTAAATCAGGAGATGTCATTGCTGCGAGGAGTTTGTTTGATGAAATGCCAAGGCGGGACATCATATGTTGTAATTCAATGATGTCTGGCTATGTTCAAAATGGGTATTGCGTCGAGGCTTTGAAGCTGTTTTATGATATGAGAAGGGCGACAGATATGTTACCGGATGATACGACGTTATTGATCGTTCTTACAGCAGTCGCACAATTAGGACGCGTGGAGGACGGAGTTGCGATACATCGATATTTAGTGGACAGTGGTTATGCTCTGAGTGATAATCTCGGTGTTGCTCTGATTGACATGTATTCCAAATGTGGAAGCATCGACAATGCTATCTCAGTGTTTGAGAATATTGAACAAAAATGTGTTGATCATTGGAATGCTATGATTGGTGGTTTAGCTATTCATGGAATGAGTGAAATGGCTTTTGAATTTTTCATGGAAATGGAAAGGCTTTGTATTGTACCTGATGATATCACATTCATTGGAGTATTGAGTGCTTGTAGGCATGCTGGAATGTTGAAAGAAGGACTTATATGTTTTGAGCTTATGCAAAAAGTATACAAGCTGCAACCTAAACTGCAACACTATGGATGCATGGTGGATATGTTTAGCCGAGCCGGACTTGTGGAAGAAGCGACGAAACTCATCCAAAAGATGCCGATTGAACCTAATGATGTGATTTGGAAGACTTTGCTTAGTGCTTGTCAAATTCATGAAAATGTCTATATAGGAAAGGTTATAGCTCAACAATTGATTCAACTAAAGTCATGCAGTGCAAGTTCTTATGTGATCTTGTCTAATATATATGCTAGTTTGGGGATGTGGGATAATGTTAGAAGGATTAGGATAGAAATGAAAGAAAGAAATTTAGAGAAAATTCCAGGGTGTAGTTGGATTGAATTGGAGGGAATTGTTCATAACTTCTGTGTACAAGATAGGACACACCCTCATGTTAATGAGATTTATTCTCTGTTAAGTAGTTTGTAAATTCTTAATTTAAAGCTCACCCGTTTTGGCATTAAATCATCAAAATAGTTGCTAAAATTGTAGGACATTGTTAGATAAGTCATCAAAATCAGAGAAATTTAAAGTCATTGAAATATTTATTTAATTAATACAAAGACATAATATTAGTTTAAAGACATTATATTAGTTTAAAGACATAATATTACAAATCAACTAGCCTTGTTAACTATAAATAAGACATAATATTACAAATCAACTAACCTTGAGAAACAAATAGTTTAGTTGCTTAATATTCTATTTCACTTGAGCATAATTTTTAAAACCATAGTTAGTGTACAAATAGATTACTCTATGAGTCTGTTTGGCACGACCAACAAATTAACTTATAGCTCATGTCTTTTAATTTATAAGCTAAAAGATCTGTTTGATAACAGTTTTTCTAACACAAGCTTATAGCTTATTTTATTGATTTATAGCTTATTTTTTAGACATTATTTCAAGTAGCTTATGAGTTTAAAACTTATCATTTTTACTACAATTTTTACCCTTATTATTTCCTCTAAAATCCAATTTTACCCATTATACTTTTTTTTTGGGTTAGGTATTTTACCCTTTATACTTTTATTAATAATAATAATAAATAAATATAGACATTCTAGGCTATTATATATTGACATACTATTACGCTACTAATAATAGTATATATATTCATCTAAAAATAATAATAATAATAATAATAATAATAATAATAGTATATATATTATGGCATACCACCATGTTAATTTTAATTTTCTTTTCTTGCATGAAATATTTATAATTATCTATAAAGATATATATGCAAAAACTGATATCATGCTCCAAGCCTCCAACATAGAAGATTTGCTTTTTTTTTTTAATCAAACATACAAGTTTTTTTTTTCACGGAAAACATAACATTGGCTATTTTTTATAAAATATACAAGGGGTTATTATGATGTTTAATTGTACACTAATCAATATTATATATAAATTATAGGCTTAATTGCAGTTTTGGTCCCCTATTTTGCTTTTTTCATAATTTAGGTCCCTTTATTTTAATTTCAATCAGTTTTACTCCCCTTTATACAATTTTAATTTTATGTGTCATATTTTCAATGACATGACAAACATAGTATTGATGTGTCAGAGTCCGCATGTATTAACACTTTTCATGTCACTAATTACATTTATTTTAATTAATAATAAAAATACCAAAATTAAAATAATAAAATAGCAATTATTATAAAACAAAAAATAAAAAATAAAATCATATTGTTATTATTTGATTCCATAAATAAGAATCAAGAACCCTAAAATAGATACAATCAACCCCAAATTTCTGAAATCTTATTTTCTCCATTGAAGTACTGAAGCAAGTGCTTTTGTATTTTGCAGTTGTGCATATCAGCATAAGTTTTAATGAAAACTTAATTGGAATTAATTTGGAACTTGTAAATAACAATTAAAAATATATATATAATTAGTGTATAAAATCAAACAGTAACAATTTATTTTTATTTTTATTTTTTTGTTTTGTAATTATTATTATTTTGTTATTTTAATTTTTGTATTTTTATTATAAATTAAAAAAAAAAATATATATATATATATATATATATATATATATATATATATATATATAATTAGTGACATAGAAAATGTTAATACATGTGGATTCTGACTCATCAGCACTATGTTTGTCACGTCATTAAAAATATGACACATAAGAGCAAAATTGTATAAGGGGGACTAAAACTGATTGAAATTAAAATAGGAGGACCAAAACTGTGAAAAAAGTAAAATAGGGGGACCAAAACTGTAATTAGGCCTTTCATTTAATATATTATTTGGCTTCTTCAAAAAAACAATATCAAACTTCATTGAGAATTTAATTTTGAACTTAATCTAAAATTAAGAATTTTACTTTTAATTTTAAAATTTAAATAATTAAAGAAATGATGAAAACACAAATAATATGCCATAAATATTTTGAATATTAGATTTTTTTTTTCAGAAAAAAGCATTTTTATAGCATTTCATTAATAATCAAATTCTGGATATATTTAGGGATATCAGTATGAATAAGGAAGCTAGCTAGAGATGAATCTACTCTTGCCAAATTGTGAACAACCACATTTGCCTCCTAATAAACTCAACATGAGAGTTTGTAAAATAAGAGTAAAAAACATGTTTTTGATATCTTATAATATCACCAAAAACATATTCATCTATCATATTGTTATTAAAATTATCCATTGTGCATTTGGAGTCAAGTTCAAACATCATGTTGTTAAGTTGAAGATCCTTCACCCATTTCATCGCATTGAGTAGGCTTAAAGCTTCACCAATATCAACATCGAGAATAGGTGAGTACCACTCTGTTTTAGCTAGAACCAAGCTGACCTTGATCGTCCTTAATACATACACCGATACCAACTTTAATGAATATTAAATAAATAACACACAATTTGTTTTATCTTATTTTCATCTATTAAATATGACTCTTGAAGTCATTTATATTAATTACCAAACCAACAACAATCAATTGCATGCATGGCACCATCAACCAATTATGAAGTTTAAACTAAAATTTTAATATTAATAAATCATACACAACTCCCTCATTCTCGTGTATTAAATATAATTCTTAAAGTCATGCATGCCAATCATTAAAAACACTCACAATCATTTATATTACATGCATAACACCATAAATATATTATAATTCATTTTCCTCTTAATTTTTCATGTAATACTACGTGCATCATTATTTCTTTGATGTTTTTCTTTTCTTTTCTTTCATCTTTTTTACATACATTACTAAATATAAAAGATAATTTTGTAAATTTATGGAGTACATTGCTACTAGAACAATAATATATATTATCCTTTACATATTTACAACACTACTAAAATAAATTTATGTTCATCCAATATTTATATAAGTTGTTCATCTCAAACTGTGCCCGTGACCCACCATTATTTACGGGTATTTACTATATAAATTTATTTTTATCTTATGTATCCATTAAACTATTTGTCTTGTGCCTATGGTGGATTTTATACATAGCCACGATTACCGTGTGTATGAATTTACTATTTTAACTTCGATAAACAAAACTTATTTATAAAAAATAATTTTGGTAAATATAATAAAGTTTTATAAACCTAACCCGGACAAAACGGGAAATATTTATGGCATTTAATTTTACCTTTTACCAATTCAACTAAAGAAATATTTAAAATTTAATCGATGTATTATATATTTATAACCAAATGAAAAAAAAAAGCTTTTGTTTAGCCCAAAAATTTGGGCCTAAAGTCCTTGCTTTGGTCGTTTGAAGATTTCTTTCCCCACCCCCATTTATCTTTTTAACCCCCGAAAATTCTAATTTTACCTTTCAAAACTTCGGTAAATACGAACCGAATTTTTTAAAACTTTGGTTCCTATTTACCGAAGTTTTCCGATATATAAAAACAAGTGTTTCAACCATTATTTTTCAAAAAACCCAAAAAAAAATCGGTAAATATTTTCCGAATTTTTCAAAAGAAACGGTATATACTTTTAGAATTCATATCCTCGTCAAAAACTAAAACAAGTCACAAAGTGCATACATATAACATCCATCCACTTGTAGAATCCATGTTATGTTACGTGTACCATCCCATATCATCACATGAAAAAACCAAATTATTCATCAATGAACACTTGTAATAGAGAAACACTAGTAAGAACAAAAAGGAACATAATACGGATAACATACAAACATCAGAGTTCAGATACGTCGACACCAATGACCTGAAATGTAAAATGAATCAATTCTATCGAAAAAAAGAAAAACCTTACCTCACTCGTCAGAAAGAAGAAAGGAAGCCACCGTAACCATTCTATACGTAGAGAATAATATAGAATAATATAGTATTGGGCATCACAATTTACAATAACCATTTTCAATAGAATCTTTTGCAACCATTTTTTTGTTTGAAAATGAGGTGTCTTTTCACCACCATATGTTTGAATGTAACTCAAAATGAAATTAAATGATGATATAATATTATAAAAAAGTGTATATTATTAATTTTAAACAAAATATATTGGTGGATGATAATGTAATAATTATTGAGTGAAGACCCATTTTATAAATACTAGGAATAAACCCGTGCGTTGCACGGGCTCGGTTAAAATATACAATTATAATAATTAAATATAATCACATATATAGTCAAATGATTGATAATATTTTAAAATATCATTATATTAAATATTAATACACAATAAAAATTAAATTTAAAATTATTTAAAAATGTGAAATGCGTTGCACGGGTTCGATTACATCATTTATATTAAAATATATTTATAAATAAAATTTAATAATTGTGATAAGTATATATATACACTTAAATGGTATATACTATTTTAAAATATGATTATATTTAATATTAATGGATGCATAAAATAAAAGTTTTTTAAAATATGAGATTTTCTGTTGATATATATCATAGTTTTGTTCATACTTTAATGTAATAGATTTTTTATAATATTCCATAAATTTAAAGAGATGCATCATATTTTATTTTAATAGTGTAATCGTATATACTGTAATCATATAAAATTTAGTTTTCTTTATATGGGTTGCAATTGTTTAGTCACAAGATACTTTGCTTTTTATTTTTTATTTATCTCTTATTCTTTTCAAAAATAGTTGGAGACACACATACTTATACTTGCCGATAATATTGTTCATGAAAAATGTTAAAATAATCTTTGGCTATAGAATATGAATATATATGGTAGTTTTGTCTTTTATCACGTGATCTCATTCTTTTTTTTTTATTAATACTTTTGTGTGTTAGGTTTGTGTCCGTCAATTTTTTTATTTATTTTGTCTCTCTTTTTCAATTTAATCTCTCTTATTTAATAATTCTTGTATAACCTTGAATATTTTTGTTGCCAATTTATAAGCTTGGACGATGAGTTCATATATCTAAATTTAGGTTTAGATGAATTTAAATTTAACATGTCATCTTATTCTTACAAATATCTCGCTATTTTATTTTGAGATTTGATTTAAATATTTTTTTATCACCTAATAATTTTGAAAAATTTAGTGAATTTTAATTGAATGTAAATATGTTTGAGTATATGTTTGAATATATTTTATAAAAATATGTAAATATGTTTTAATTTCTACAATTTCTAAAATTTATTTTGACATATGAGCATCAACAATTTTTTCAATTGGTGATTTTGTTTTTTCATCCTTTCGTCTTGTTCTAGGAAAATTATGTCCCACATGACATAACAATTTATTTCATATACAATTTAAGGTCTCTCATAGTATTTATCAAAAGTATAAATCTTGTTATGATAATTAATTTATTTCTTTTGACGTTTCCTCTCAAATATTCACTTAATAGAATTATATCTTGTGTGTTATAGCTCAGAGTATTTTTAATGGTGGTTTTATTTTGTTATTTTACTATGTTTAATTCTTTTTTTATTAGGATTTTGTCCTCTCATTTTTTTTACCTAATAATATTTATTTGGGATTTTCAGTTTAATTTAGTAGTGCTTCTTAGAATATAGTACTCTTTTTCATAGAGGAATACTCTTAAATCATATTCTCAAAGTCGTAAATATATATATTACAATAATAATTTTTCATTTATTATAAGCAATTGCTAATTTAATTATATGACTATCTATTTTAATATGCAATTCATATTTTCTCATATTTATTGAAATCTATGACCATCGTTAAACAAATTAATATTCTTCATGTTTGAATCAAAATTTAAATACTATCAAAGAAGGTTGATGGTTAGTTTTTTCAAAATTCACTATCTCTTCTTCAGTTAAATGTGTTCTAGAAATGTTTATGATAGAGTTAAAAGCTCTACAAACGAATGGTTCCGATCGAGATGGAAAATGGAATGTTGTACATGAATTATATCCATTAAGTTTTTTTTTTCTATATTTGCAATTATAATTTTACAAACAATCTTTATAACGTGGAAGTTGAAAATGTGAAACAATTGAATTAATGAAAATGTATTTTTTTTTAGTAAATTTACTAAGCCACCCACATGATATACAATAAGCACGTGGTATGCGATAAATGTATGAAGATTATATACTTAGACAATTTCTAAGTCATGTTGAATCAATATACTTCTTATATGAATCAACATACTTCTTATATCACAACTATGGGAATCACATGACTTGAATGTCAACTTTAAAATCTTTGATTTTCTACTCTGTTTTTGTTTATATATTTCTCTTGAGATCAAGTAGATCACCTGCACATTATAGACACTACTACTTCAATAGAGTTAGAGATAGTCATGCTTAGTGACAATATCGTTCATGAGTAATAGAGAAAGGTTGAAATAAGTTTCGATTATAGAATGTGATTCATATATGGTAGTTTTGGTTTTTTCATATTTTGTTGTCATTCATTAAAAGCTATAAGAATAAAAAAAATTACACGCAAAAAGTATCACATCCACAATCATTGAACAAAAAATAAATTATAGAAGTCTCAATTCCATATAAAATCAAGTATGACATATTGTTCTTTGTAAGACCCAAGATTTTACTGTGCGTTTTTCTAAGGAACTCTAGTGTCGGCTACGAGTTTTAGGGTTTTTGGTGGAGCGGTTTTGTGAGTATCGTCGCATTAATGAGATTTTTTGCTGAAACGGAGCCTGTTTTGTGTTCGTGCGCCGGAAAGGCACAGACTTTTGGGTCGTAATTCTCTTTTAAGTATGAGGAGATTTCTGTGGTCTTAGAATAACGAGTTTTGGATTATTCTCGTTTTTGGAAAAACGAGTAGGATTTTACCCGCTGTTGTGAAATTTTACTGATTCTGAATTCAGTGAGATTTTAGTTGGGGGTTTTATATATCTGCGCGAGGCGGGATATATTCTGAGATTAATCTTCCGAGGTGTGGAAGAAAATTGCAGTCGAGGAAAAAGATTTAGCGATAAGTTTTGGAAATGGTTTACGACGGACATTTATTTCGTAGAGTTTATATTTTTTGTGATTTTCGTCCGTTAGCGAGGTGCGGCTCGTTCGCGAGCGAACGCGAGAGCTGTGAGGCGAGGAGGCTTCTAGAAGCTTGGAAAATATCTTGGTTGGATATGCTTGGTTTTAATCCAAGGGCTAGGATTTGATCTTGCAACCTTTACACTATTTGATCCTAAGGCTAGTATGCAACAAGACCACTTGATAGTAAGCCTTTTGGTCACATCTTTGGACTTAAGAAAAATCATAAAAACCTCATTTCTTTCTCTCATGAACCGTGGCTTTCTTTCTCTCTTCCAACCTTGAGCAAAATTCCATTCCTTCACCATTTGCTTGGATTTTAGACTTGTTGGATCAAAGGGCATTTGTAGAGAAGCTTTTTCTAAGGTAACTTGATCCATTCCTTTCTCTTTACTAGCCAAGCTCATGTAGTTTAGTAGAATTTTATGATTTTGTTCTTGAGAGAAATTTCATAAAATTTGGTGTTGGTTGATTCTTGCTTCATGAAAATTGTTCATGAGTGCTTAGCTTAAATGTTTAGGCTTGGTTGTTTTGTTTTCCATGAGTTGGTGAAAATCTCATGAGAAAAGTTAGGGTTTTGAAAGTTTAGAGTATTGATCAATAACATGAGGCTATGTTGTAAGGTTTTGAAAAGAAAAGTTGTCTTTGAACCTTTGGGCGAAAGGGAAATGCGTTGTATGGTTTTGTTTTGGAAAATCCGATGAAAAATATTTTGAGGCTTATGAAAATATTTTCCTAAGTGTTTTGGGTAGTATTTTGGGGTCAAAGTGGTTTAAAACTATTGTGACCTGTGGTGTCGCTTTTTACCTTGAGAACATGTTTGAAAATGATTACCGGACGGTTGAGGCCCGTAATAAAACTTGTGCTTAGATTTGGTTTTGATTTTGGAAATGAAAATCAAATAACTTGCACTCGAAGCAACCAACATGCTTTCGGAAATGTGTTGCTTGCTTATGAAAATGGTTTGTTTTATACCTTGAAAAGATGTTGGGAACTAATAGAATCAAACTAGGCTTTGGGTGGAAAAAGGTGGGGTGAGTTGCTGTCTTTTGCTGTCATGACAGTAGAAACTCGCCAGGCGAGTGGTTACTCGCCAGGGCGAGTGTCACAGGTCTTGACAACTCGCCAGGGCGAGCTCCAGGGCGAGTAAGACCAGTACTCCCTGCCTCCACTCGCCACCAACTCGCCAGGGCGAGCTCTGGGAGTTGAAATTTTGGATTCTGATTTCTAAACTTGGTTTTTAACTTTCTAATCCCTTTTTATTAATTTATGGAAGTGGTTGGGATTGGAAACGAGTTTTTCGGGTACTCGGAAAGTACGTAACTTGTAACGCAAGAAAACGGCCATTTTGCATTTCAAATTATTTAAGACTTTTGGCAATTGTTTTGGGTCCTAAAAATAGTACATATAACTCATGAGTGTTGATCAATACGATAGTTTTGGGTATGGTATCCGAAAGAAGGATTTTTCCTTAGAAAACCTTTGGTTGTTGGGGTTTTAGAGTCCAATTCATTAAGGATTGATTGGATATGGTTTTGATTGAATACTTTGCTTGTTTTAGGAAGCAAGTAAGTGTTGTGCGATCGTGTGATAGTTGAGTGCTTGACGAGGTAAGGGCTCCACTTTATTTCCGTCTTTCGAAATGGTTACGACATGCTTGTTTTTGCTGTTTATGCATTTGCTGTGTGCTTGGCATGTTTGTACTTATGTATTCTCGTTGATGAGAACGTGGTTTTAAATACATGTGCAATTTACATATGATTGAGAAAATGTATGTATGTTGTGATGCTTGTGCATAGGCTTTAGGCTATGTGAATGTTTGCATGAGCATATATGAATGCGTGCGTCAGTTAGGACTACGCGAGGATTTTGTCTTGTGTGACTATCCTGTATATGCCGAAGAGAATATATGCCATGCATTTCATAGTTGCGTGCCTAGGTGTATGTCTGTGTGACTTTGCCTACGTACCGGGCGTTTGACTGTGTGGCTTCGCCAAATCCCTCTGGATTTATATTGAGTTGGTGTTTGTCTGTGTGACTTCGCCTGGTGTTTGTCTGTGTGACTTCACCTGCCTTGTGTGGCAATTTTAGTGCGGGTACGTATATTTCTGTGTGGCTTTGCCTACCCCACGACTCTTCGAGGAGAGGTTAAATTCCGGAATTCATTTGCATGTGGTAGCTCTGGTAGTACCACACTCATTGTAGAAGTCTGCATTAGGCTTGGTGTGCATTTATTTATATAAGCCCGTTGGTGGGAACTACTTTTGAGATTATGAGCTTTCTCTTGTGTATGTGGAAATTTGTTATGTGTACATCTTTCGCACCGGTTATACATATATATACCTTGTATTTTGTGGTGACCCTTTCTTTCATTTGCGGGCTCATCCCACCCAGATGATGGGTTAGGTCGTGGTGACGACGGTGGCTGTTCCAGGCCCCAGTGAGCGGTTGGAGCTGTAGCCTAGGATAGTTAGACTATGCGCCGGTGTGTTTTGTGCACCGTGCTTTTTGGTTAGCATAGGATTTCTAACTTTGTTTTGGTACTTAGACTCGGATTGTAACTATTCAGGAAATACACTTTGCTTGTCGAAGCACCTTTTGGTAAATGAGTTCTTTGTATATTTGAATGCCGGTTCATCTATAAAACTATTATGCGCACTTTGAGTGTTAGTTGAAAAAGAAAAAAAAAAAATAATACCCTTTTTGCGTTTTGAAAAACGGGGTGTTACAATTTGGTATCAGAGCCCGGCTTTAAATCTTCAAAGGGAAAGTGTATACTTGAGTCGTTAGTCCAGAGTCGGTTAGAACATAGCTAGAGTTGTGTTAGTTCTAGCGGTTGTTTTGTTGTGTTATGGGTTATGTGGTAGGTTATTTTGTGTTTAGCATGGGATATGCCTAGACACTGGTTGGTGTCTTACTGAAGTAATGCAGGGAATGATGCTTCAGTAAGTGGAATTGTGAAACCCCAAGCCTTGGTCGAATTTAGTCGACAAGTGTCTCTAAATTCCTTGGATGCGGCAGTCCGAAGATGACGGACTTGAGCGAACAAGAACTACAAGTGATTCTTGAAAGTAATATAATGGATGGGAAGTGGCGTTAGATGTTGCCACTCGGAGGTGCTGGTTATGGACGAGTGAACGTCAATTGATAAAGGATTTTAAGTAAGGATCAGATTGGGACGACCTTCTGAAGATGATATTGGATGTCCATCTGGTGAGTTCAGACGAGACTTGATGAGGACGTCAGTTGTCAAGAGGATGCGACCACTGTAGAATGGTGGAACATGCAGAGATGTCAGTTGGATTTAATTGCGACGATTGGACCATAATTGAGGCACTTTGAATTGGAATTAAAGGACGTTGTACGTCCTGAGTGAGGAAACCTGGTGGGGTTATACGGCATTTATGCGAACGAGGGGTACCTTAAGGGTTTAATTCAAGTGTGTGAGATAAACTAGATTTGAAGCTAAGATTTGTAAGGATGAATCTTGTGATGATTGAAGGTAGGAGACCAAGTATCACGTTGATAAGTGACAATCTATACCTAGTTCGGGAGATAGTAAATGCAGATGTCGATGTGAGATACAACGATAGGTAATTGATTGTTGAATAAAGATGGATGTGGAGAGATATTTAGGTAAAGAACGAGGAGTTCAACCTTTGAAAGTGAGTTGCATATCACTGATAAGTGATAATAGAGGCGTCTATTATGGAAATGTCCAGATAATTGTAGCAGTGTAAGCTAGAATTGTTAACTATTGGCAAGTAAACCATAAGGGGAAGTAAACTGGTTTAGCAGTTTGAGGAGATTAGTCAAGATTGAGTAGAGATCATGTGTGGATGCGCATATAAGTTAACGATTTTGATCGACCAAGATGGTTGAAGGACTAAGTAGCAGCTTGAATTTATGATACCATAAGATTTGAGGTGGGCAAGTTTTGAATAAATTCAAGTGATGGACGAGAATTTTTGGATATTTTCTAAGAATGTCGTGTTTGAGTAGAAAAGGAATCCGTTAGTAAGAATACTAAGACAATGAAAGTTGATAGTTGGAAGGACTTTTATTGTATATTAGGATTAAATGGATAGTACGACGAGTTTTTAGAGTTCTTGAGCAGTAAATTCAATAATTAGATTTGGGTATCGAACGTACTAAGGATAAAATCATAGCAAAGTGTCGTGCGTTGGTAGATATTTTTGATAAGTCGAGCATTAAGTTTTGAGATGAATGTTTAATGGCTTGATGGATGCGTAAGACGAGTCGATTGGTAGGTGAATTGCAGTGACCTTTTAAGGACGAGTTAAAAGTGGATAAGAAAATGATGAGTGAATAGATGTAAGAATATGATTGGTCAGAACTTGAGATCGGGGAATTGATTCCCTAGTAGGAACAGATCTTATGACTTTAGAATAGTCACGGTGATGAAGGACCAATCGAATGGAGGGGAGATACTTAATAAGAACTGGAGGAATTAATCATTTGGAGCGTTTGATTACGACACGTACATTAGTTGACACCGTAAGGGAAGTTAGAGATGGATAAATCCAGTTAGTGAATGGATGTGTCAGATTGGATAGCGTGAACGTATGTGGGAAGTTGGTTATTGTTTTTGGAGGATACTGTAGCTTTAGATGGTTATGAAGATTTGAGATTGGTCGAACGGAGAAGTGTGGCTAGTGGTGTTTCTAGCCGAACTCGTAGAGAAAATGTTCCATTGTTTGGTTGTCTTTCATTTGATGAATTCATCTTCAAAGAGGAGAAAGAGTGATGGAGATGAAATGGTTTGTGGATCTGTTTCTGGGTCTAGAAAAGAATGAGGATTTAGAGAGAAGCCCTTGAGGATGTGGCTTATGCCAATTGAGGATTGGCGAAGGGATTTGTCTCACATCTAATTTTGGAAATAAGAAGGATAAGAAATTGTCTAATGGCAAGTTGATGGAAGCTTGTAGAGCTTTGGTTCATTGTAGTGGTTACAATGAAGAGAGACGTGGTATGATGGAAATCGGTAGTGAGTAAGTATAAGGGATTCGGATGTTGTCAACAAGGATGGTTAGACAATAGTAATGTGAGGAATGCCCTAAGAGTTATTTTGAGGGTAGGTACCTCGACGAGAGTGGTGATGTTCGGAGTGTTTAGGAATGGTCAGGGTGATCAACTCTTTTGAGTAAGAGAGGATGTTATGGTAAGAGAAAACGGGACTCAGGAGAGTTCAGGAATAGAATGAGAATACGTTGTGAAGAGGATGTGCGCCGACGATGGCCGTCGACGAGGATAAACGTTTGTTTAAGGCACGCGAGATGCGTCTAAGTGCCCTTTTGGAAGTAATGTTAAAGTATAAGGAACCAATTCTGGGGAATTGGAGATTTGGGATAAGGGAGTCCAAGAGAAGTAGATGGTTTAGTTTGGCAAGTGCCAAGACTATGAGGAGTGTAATCACCAACCGGAGGTTGGGGTGGTATTAATTAAGTCGTGATTGGAAAGAGATTTGTAAGTAAGCAGGCGGTTCGGCATATTCGTTGAGTCGCGGATTGATGGATGGTGGTAAGGTGGGAAAATCTTCTAGAAGAGAAGACAACTTGTTTGGAATGAAATAGTTTTGGTGGTAATTGCCGTGGTGGCATTATGTTACTGTTGAATGATGTTGAACAAATGTTTCATGAGTAGAATCATGAGAGCTTGAGCGACGTGTTTGAGAGTTGTGTCTTACGACTTCGACCTTGTATTCGTAAGAGATCGAGGAAAACATTGAGAAAAACCTCGAAGGATTTGTGGAACCCTTGTGACTCGGAGGACCTTGAGCACAAGTGGAATGAAGTATCACTTAAGTTGGGTAAAGATGGTCTAAACCACCATCAGGATTGTCGACTGTCCATTGACAAATTGAGGGACTGGCCGTCCTTAATTTATTGTTGATGGTAGACGGGAATCGTGTTGATTGGAATTGACTAGTTTTTGCTAGCTTTGGTGATGCACAGAAAGTTTTTGATGTTTCTTTTTGGAGGGTAGCCACTCACAACTTCGTGTGGAACTAATGGAGTGGGCTATGCCGCGGAGGCGAAAGAGGTGACTTTAGAAAATTTTGTTTGTGGGCACGAGGATCTTTGGGAACTAGAGGGTGTGAACCTCTGTTGGGAGGCTATTTTTGAGTGGTGAACTCGTTGAGAGTTGCGGTTGGTGCACGGTTGTGCCGATGTGTTGGTGAGTGTAGCTGTGTGATTTCACTCGGTGTTAGCATCCGTGTGGCTACACCTATCCTGAGGGATTTTGTCGTGTTGGTAATGGTAATAACTGGTTGAGTTGTTACTCTTACCTTTAGTTTCGAGGACGAAACTTCTTTTTGGAGGGTAGTAATGTAAGACCCAAGATTTTACTGTGCGTTTTTCTAAGGAACTCTAGTGTCGGCTACGAGTTTTAGGGTTTTTGGTGGAGCGGTTTTGTGAGTATCGTCGCATTAATGAGATTTTTTGCTGAAACGGAGCCTGTTTTGTGTTCGTGCGCCGGAAAGGCACAGACTTTTGGGTCGTAATTCTCTTTTAAGTATGAGGAGATTTCTGTGGTCTTAGAATAACGAGTTTTGGATTATTCTCGTTTTTGGAAAAACGAGTAGGATTTTACCCGCTGTTGTGAAATTTTACTGATTCTGAATTCAGTGAGATTTTAGTTGGGGGTTTTATATATCTGCGCGAGGCGGGATATATTCTGAGATTAATCTTCCGAGGTGTGGAAGAAAATTGCAGTCGAGGAAAAAGATTTAGCGATAAGTTTTGGAAATGGTTTACGACGGACATTTATTTCGTAGAGTTTATATTTTTTGTGATTTTCGTCCGTTAGCGAGGTGCGGCTCGTTCGCGAGCGAACGCGAGAGCTGTGAGGCGAGGAGGCTTCTAGAAGCTTGGAAAATATCTTGGTTGGATATGCTTGGTTTTAATCCAAGGGCTAGGATTTGATCTTGCAACCTTTACACTATTTGATCCTAAGGCTAGTATGCAACAAGACCACTTGATAGTAAGCCTTTTGGTCACATCTTTGGACTTAAGAAAAATCATAAAAACCTCATTTCTTTCTCTCATGAACCGTGGCTTTCTTTCTCTCTTCCAACCTTGAGCAAAATTCCATTCCTTCACCATTTGCTTGGATTTTAGACTTGTTGGATCAAAGGGCATTTGTAGAGAAGCTTTTTCTAAGGTAACTTGATCCATTCCTTTCTCTTTACTAGCCAAGCTCATGTAGTTTAGTAGAATTTTATGATTTTGTTCTTGAGAGAAATTTCATAAAATTTGGTGTTGGTTGATTCTTGCTTCATGAAAATTGTTCATGAGTGCTTAGCTTAAATGTTTAGGCTTGGTTGTTTTGTTTTCCATGAGTTGGTGAAAATCTCATGAGAAAAGTTAGGGTTTTGAAAGTTTAGAGTATTGATCAATAACATGAGGCTATGTTGTAAGGTTTTGAAAAGAAAAGTTGTCTTTGAACCTTTGGGCGAAAGGGAAATGCGTTGTATGGTTTTGTTTTGGAAAATCCGATGAAAAATATTTTGAGGCTTATGAAAATATTTTCCTAAGTGTTTTGGGTAGTATTTTGGGGTCAAAGTGGTTTAAAACTATTGTGACCTGTGGTGTCGCTTTTTACCTTGAGAACATGTTTGAAAATGATTACCGGACGGTTGAGGCCCGTAATAAAACTTGTGCTTAGATTTGGTTTTGATTTTGGAAATGAAAATCAAATAACTTGCACTCGAAGCAACCAACATGCTTTCGGAAATGTGTTGCTTGCTTATGAAAATGGTTTGTTTTATACCTTGAAAAGATGTTGGGAACTAATAGAATCAAACTAGGCTTTGGGTGGAAAAAGGTGGGGTGAGTTGCTGTCTTTTGCTGTCATGACAGTAGAAACTCGCCAGGCGAGTGGTTACTCGCCAGGGCGAGTGTCACAGGTCTTGACAACTCGCCAGGGCGAGCTCCAGGGCGAGTAAGACCAGTACTCCCTGCCTCCACTCGCCACCAACTCGCCAGGGCGAGCTCTGGGAGTTGAAATTTTGGATTCTGATTTCTAAACTTGGTTTTTAACTTTCTAATCCCTTTTTATTAATTTATGGAAGTGGTTGGGATTGGAAACGAGTTTTTCGGGTACTCGGAAAGTACGTAACTTGTAACGCAAGAAAACGGCCATTTTGCATTTCAAATTATTTAAGACTTTTGGCAATTGTTTTGGGTCCTAAAAATAGTACATATAACTCATGAGTGTTGATCAATACGATAGTTTTGGGTATGGTATCCGAAAGAAGGATTTTTCCTTAGAAAACCTTTGGTTGTTGGGGTTTTAGAGTCCAATTCATTAAGGATTGATTGGATATGGTTTTGATTGAATACTTTGCTTGTTTTAGGAAGCAAGTAAGTGTTGTGCGATCGTGTGATAGTTGAGTGCTTGACGAGGTAAGGGCTCCACTTTATTTCCGTCTTTCGAAATGGTTACGACATGCTTGTTTTTGCTGTTTATGCATTTGCTGTGTGCTTGGCATGTTTGTACTTATGTATTCTCGTTGATGAGAACGTGGTTTTAAATACATGTGCAATTTACATATGATTGAGAAAATGTATGTATGTTGTGATGCTTGTGCATAGGCTTTAGGCTATGTGAATGTTTGCATGAGCATATATGAATGCGTGCGTCAGTTAGGACTACGCGAGGATTTTGTCTTGTGTGACTATCCTGTATATGCCGAAGAGAATATATGCCATGCATTTCATAGTTGCGTGCCTAGGTGTATGTCTGTGTGACTTTGCCTACGTACCGGGCGTTTGACTGTGTGGCTTCGCCAAATCCCTCTGGATTTATATTGAGTTGGTGTTTGTCTGTGTGACTTCGCCTGGTGTTTGTCTGTGTGACTTCACCTGCCTTGTGTGGCAATTTTAGTGCGGGTACGTATATTTCTGTGTGGCTTTGCCTACCCCACGACTCTTCGAGGAGAGGTTAAATTCCGGAATTCATTTGCATGTGGTAGCTCTGGTAGTACCACACTCATTGTAGAAGTCTGCATTAGGCTTGGTGTGCATTTATTTATATAAGCCCGTTGGTGGGAACTACTTTTGAGATTATGAGCTTTCTCTTGTGTATGTGGAAATTTGTTATGTGTACATCTTTCGCACCGGTTATACATATATATACCTTGTATTTTGTGGTGACCCTTTCTTTCATTTGCGGGCTCATCCCACCCAGATGATGGGTTAGGTCGTGGTGACGACGGTGGCTGTTCCAGGCCCCAGTGAGCGGTTGGAGCTGTAGCCTAGGATAGTTAGACTATGCGCCGGTGTGTTTTGTGCACCGTGCTTTTTGGTTAGCATAGGATTTCTAACTTTGTTTTGGTACTTAGACTCGGATTGTAACTATTCAGGAAATACACTTTGCTTGTCGAAGCACCTTTTGGTAAATGAGTTCTTTGTATATTTGAATGCCGGTTCATCTATAAAACTATTATGCGCACTTTGAGTGTTAGTTGAAAAAGAAAAAAAAAAAATAATACCCTTTTTGCGTTTTGAAAAACGGGGTGTTACATTCTTTATGTATTATGTATAATATTATTTGCCATTTAAAAAAGTCTCAATGCCTACTAATGAAACAATAGATTATAGAATCATATATCCATATAAAAGTTTTGCATGCTAATTAAACTTTTAATATAAATCATCTCTTATATCCCACAACATAAACGAAAGTATATTTTAAAAAAAGGAATAGTGCTTTGTTATTCTTACACCTCCCCTAAATTTTTCTAAGGTTGACGTAGTTACAACGGAGCAGTTTGTGATCTTTAAACACACAATTATAAAATAACAAACCCTCTCATTTGTATTTGTCCAGCAAAAAAATCTGAAATAAAAATTATAAGAAAAAATTATCAATGATCAGCAATCTAAAAAAAGCATGTGCTCTTTAAATTTGATCCTCCACATACTATATAAAAAATCATATAAACCAACAACAAAAGTAAAAGGAAAGGGGAACCAAATGCAAATCCAAACACAAAAGTAAAATGAAAGAAAACCAAATGACACTTACCAAAGCCAAGAGCAAGAAGTCAATTTTCAGTTTTCTCAATCTTATATATGATGAGATTTAGAAACTTAATAGAATACCATAATCATTTTGAGTGTTAGAAATGATGAGATTTAATTATAGATAATCCATACGTTTTTTTCCATGTAATCATAAAGGTGGAGTGTAATTATAAAATAGTTAATATTAATCTCTTGAACTTCAACTATACATGTGCCTTAGAAATTTAGAGAAGCTTTTTATTTTTTTTTTATAGGTCAAAAAGTAAAGCTAAACAATCGCTTAACAAAATATGATATATATTAGTGACTATTGGTTTCCCCTCTATTCAATCATTATTGTAACTTTTTTTTTGATTATTTAAAAAGCACAAAAATTGTGTGGCAATCAATCAATAGGCAATCAAATTTTTCTTAAAAAAATTGAAGCTCATTTAGATATACCACATAGGCACAATGGAAACATAAGAATAATTAGGAGCTTCCTTTTTATTAGTAAAAAAGATAAAAGATAAATAAATAAATAAATAAAATAAAAGATAGAAATAGAGAGATTATAAACTTTTTTTTTAGAGTGTCATATAAGCATAATGCTTGTCTAGGAGCTATTTGAATCAAAATGATCAAATTCATTCACTTAATGTGATCACGTTTTATTTTGGAGAATTTTTTACTCTTCACCTATTTCAATATGACATTGAGATTTTCACACAATTTTGCCTTCTTTGCCAATACAATATCATAGTCGTCACTTACTCCTTCATTGCCAAGAATGATCCTGCAACTATTCCCTACCTCTCCTTCTTTAGCAAATTCACCATTAATCAAAGTATCATATATACAATTATAGAAAATTAGAATTTTGAAAGACATACAATATTTTGAAAGAAAATTCGAACCAAATAATATGTTGCTAAATCAAAAATATACGATATTTTTTTTACATAACATACAAATCCATAAATTAAGTATAAATAAAACTTACATATAATTAAAATGGCATATTTCTAACTCAACATGTTCCAACATATGTTCCTTTGTCATATTTGGACTTTTGATCCCTAAAAAGTAAGAAAAATAGACATTGAAATGAGACAAATATTTATATTATACTTGAAAAGATAAGATAGTAGTTGAATTACTTGTTGAGAAACACGATTCGTTAAAAGTGTAAAATTGGTATATAGAAAACATGTAAAAGAACAAAACTATGAAAATGAGAGTATGAATAAAATGTTGTGGTTAGTGAGTATTGCTTATAAAGATCATAGAAGTTACAATTTCTATTTCTTTTATCATTATTGAATATATTGATTGGAAAGAATTCCAATGATCATGAGTTTTATGTGTGTGGTAATAATTGTATTGCATTAGTAGCCTTTAACTAATCATCAACCAAAATGCATAACCATGACTTTGGAGAATGAATAGACAAATACAATTAATTGTGGGATAAAAACAATGAAGAATTTGAGCTTTTTTTAATCAAGAATTGGAGCTCATTTAGATATGCCACATAGGCACAATGGAGACATAAGACTAACATAAGAGCTTCCTTTTATTAGTAAAAGATAAGTATATGTATAAATGCTCATTGAGTATTATATAAAATATTCATAATGGATAGAGTAAAAATCTGTATTTTTGGTACGAGTATGAATATAAATAATTACTTACAAAATTGAGCAGATATAAATGCGTAATTTTGAGTACAAACATGAGAGTATGTGTAATTGCCAGCAGATATATGGGTGCATGTACCTTAGTACCCACCCCTCTCCATTTTTTTTTTTTGAAGCAGTATATATTTATTTATTTTTATAAAAAATACAGGTAACGATTTAAAAACATATCCAACTTAAAATTTTAAGAATTAAAAAATCAGTTTTTTTTTTTTTTTTTAAAAATTTTTAAACACTAAAGTCAAAATTCACAAAAAATTATCACGATCAAAAGTGGCAAATTTTTAATTATTTTTTTTGACGCGAAATTAATTAATATACATCTCTTGTTCTGTTGTTCATCATCTAAACTGCTCGTCTGTTCATCCTCGCCAACAAGTCGCGACGCCCAATTGCTGACCAATTTCTTGTTCACATTGTCTCTCTCTTTCTCTAACCGTCTCTTTCTCTCTCTAGAATTTCCATTTCCAAATCTCAAATCATCACCTCATCAACGCTCCAATCTAGCGTTCATTTCGACTTCCGGAGGAGAATCACCGGAGAATAATTTCGGTGCAAACATGATGATGGCTGAGGATCTCGGTGTAGAAGCCAAGGAAGCATCTGTTCGTGAGGTTGCCAAGCTCTTACCTCTTCCGGAGCTTCTTCAGTCAATTTCATCGATCAAAGCCGATTACATTTCACGCCAACAGGTTTCAGATCTATTTCATTCACTTTCATTTCTTTTTCTAATTATAATTTCTTTTTTCTGTGCGTGCTTCAATTTGTGATTTAGTATTGTGAAATTTTTAAGCTTTGATTTAAGCTTCTTAGAACTCCTAGTTTTGTTAAGTTGGCTCCTTGTTGCACCTTTTTACAATTATTAGATAATTATGTTTTGTGCATCTCTTTTAATAATTTATTACAAAAGTTTTGTTGCATGAGTCTGAGTGTTTTTCTTTTGATTGTTTCAGGCCAATGATGCACAGCTTAGTACAATGGTTGCAGAGCAGGTAATTATTTCCTTTTTGATTGACTAAATACTCTCCGGTTCGATGCATCTTATCGAAAGAGTTTAGCCTTTTAGTAGTTGCAAACCTTAGGACTTCTATATTTTGTTGTAAAATTTTGCATCATCTGCAAAGTCAGTGTGTATGTTTGGATTATACAAAACAAAACACAGTACTTAAATTTAATCCATGTATCCAACCTCATATAGTAGGAAAATGCTATTGTTTCCACATTGTTCAAAAGTGTCTCCAGATTTACTTTTAGTACATTTGTTTTTATACAAAGTTCTTGTGAGCTATTATAGTAAATAGGAACTGTAGGTAGAAAAAGAACTGTTTCCACATTGAAATAAATAATATGGGCCTATTTTCTTAATTAAGGAGTCTGTAAGGAACTAATATAGATGATAACTAGGTTAATGCCAAAGAAAAAAGATGTGCCCACCAATCCAGGGGCTGAGCCAAGAATAAAAGGTTGTATGGAGCTAGAAAGAATTAAATTTAAGACCATTTGGTGTATATTTAATAATTTTTCTAGATAAGCTAAGGGCATGCTGAAACAATCAATTGAGGAAGGAGAACCCAACTAGGTTGAATCCCCAATCCCTAACAATCACAAACAACGAACCCAAAAATATATCCATTAAACACTATTATTTTAATTATTTATGCATGGTGCGTGAGAGAGTATCTTTTTTGATTATAATAAGGGAGAGAGTGGCTTTATTTTTGAGTGCTTGTTGAACGTAAATTTTATTTTTATTTACAATGTTTTACTTGAATTGTAGATTAGTTTGAAAAGTTATTGTTGATAGCTAATAAGAAAATAAAGCACACTGAGGTCCACATGTTAGGCTCATAGATTACTAAGGCTCTGTTTGGGAGTTTGGAGGGGAGGGGAATAGAGGAAAAAAATAGAGAAATCTTTCACCTTTTTTTAGAGTGTTTTTGTAGAGAGTGATAAGTGAATGCTTATGATTAATATATTTTTAATATTGAGAAAATTATAACAATATATATGGGATTTGGAGAATTGATCCAAGCCCCCTAAAACCTTCCAAAATCCTCCTCCAATACAATTTTTGAATTCTCCTAGGTTAGGCGAATTTTGTATTGTGAAGAAAAATAAACCCCCCAAAGCCCTCTCCTTCCAAGGTCATCCATTCTTTCCATTTCATCCTTCCTTTTTTTCAAAGCCCTCCCCTCCTAAACTTCCAACCAGACTCTAAGGGGATGTAAGAAATACAAGTTTTAAAAATAGGGGATGGGGCTCGAGCTCCTTGAGACATACAAGTTCCTCTGCCCCTGCACCAATCTATGGGAGCTACAGACTGCATGATCTAACTTCTAAAGAACAACTTGAGTACCTGACTCTGTTATTATCCCTTCCCCTTTGGCAAACACCAGTGAACATAAACTAATGACGGGTAACTACCACCTTACACCTAAATTGAAGGGAGTTTATATTCAAAATATCTCAAAACTTGGACAGCAGATATTTATTCTAATAACAACAGATAGCATTGTTGGTAGTATTTATGGGATTACTGTTTCATTATTATGCCTAGAGCCCAGACTATAGTCATTAAACATGATTTGCATTGTACACTCTGCTGCTTTTTATATTTAATCAACTGGGGCACCACAATCTCATATCTTCTCGTGCTTTGCCTGAAAACACTATGCTGCAGGTTGAGCAGTCACAGGCAGGATTGAAATCACTCTCCTTTTCTGAGAAGACAATAAACCAGCTTCGGGAAAACTTTCTCTCCATTGAGAAGTATGTTATAAATGAGATAGACTGAAACTGTTTTGACTTCTTTGAGAGTGGGTGTTTTCTCTTTTGTAAATTGCACTTTTGATATCTTTCTCTTTTAACTTACTGTGATTTTCCTGGTGCATCAGTTTATGTCAGGAATGCCAAACATTAATTGACAACCATGACCAGATAAAGATACTTAGCAATGCAAGAAATAACTTAAACACAACCTTGAAGGTGCTTTTTCTGTCTTTTATATAACCTTCAATATTGATTAAAAAAATGCCAGTCTCACACTCATTCTATTGCTTCATGATAGTCTTAAGAGTTGTTATAGAACTTCCCCTCCCTGTATGAGCTTATCACTTTCAATAATAACAAAATGGTTATTTTGTCTCTCACTTTATCTCCTGTTGAATCAAGTACAAAATGGGTGTTGAGTATATTATGTCTCAAGTGTTGCTTTCACTGTGTCAAAGGTTCATAATTTAATCTTTCATTGCTAGAATGGACTTGGTACAACATGGTTTGAACTTGGAACCTAGTTGTATTTGTCATGATTTTTAGTAAACATGGTCTGAACTTGGAATTTAGTTGCATTTATATGGGTCATACTTCATCTCTTGTATGGTTTTTGGCTGACTTCTTGGTCTTATGATAGGATGTTGAAGGTATGATGTCCATCTCTGTTGAGGCAGCGGAGGCTCGGGATTCTTTGACTGATGACAAAGAAATTGTCAATACTTACGAGGTTAAGCTGGCTTTACTTATACTGCAAAATATTGATTTTATCATAAACAATAGTTGGCTTGTCTAAATGTCAAGCGCATTTGAAACCTTATTTTCCATTTTAATACCATAAACTCATATCGAAGATTTGAAAAAGAAAGGATCTTTATAGAACACTGAGGTCTCTCTGCTCAGCTACGAGCTAGAGGTACTAAATTAAAAAGCTTAGGGAATTTGAGAGAGACTTGATTCTTCCACTCTCCCAATGACATAATTGCGTCCCCTAACTTTCCCTCATACCCGGCTACCCCTTTTTATATACACGTTACCTGTCATTCAATTACATTTATTCATTATTTTATTTGTTGTGATCTCCCCTCTCTATCTTATTTCCTAAAACATCCCCTTTTAACTATAGGCCACCTTTCAATACTCTTGCCTACAGGTTTGACCTCGTTCTCTGGGTGAACCCTGCCACCTGTCTGTTTTTTGTCATCACCCGCCATGACCATCACTTAATGTTCATTTATATAAAGAAGCCCAGGGCTAAAATCCTAATCATAGAGAAAACACAACCATTTTCTCCTTTCTAGTTGCTTAAAACTCCTCTCTCTGTTGTCATTTCCTTTGTCCTTGTCTGTCAGTTCTCACTCCTCTTACTACTATGTACGGGAGTCAGTACTTGTCCCTCCAGAAACTGCATAATGTTGCAAACTTTTCACTGCTGGTTTTTCTCTTCCTTCCTTATCTAGCTTTGTGTACTTGTAGGACCTTATAGGAGGCCCCCACTCGAGGTTCTCCCTAGATTTCTACACTGCCAAATTTCATTTTTTTTTCCTTCAATTAATTGAGCCTAATCCATTAATTCTGCTAGATAACTAGAGCGACAAACATTGAGTCAACATGTAAATTGAGCCTAATTCATTTTTTTCTTCATTGTATACTGAGGTCTATATGCTAAATGCGAGCCAGATCAAATGAGTTACATGGCTCACGGAATTCAAGGTCGTTGATTCTCACTCTCAACGAATAATAACTTCCCTAGCTTTCCCTCCCATCCCTTCGCATATGCATTCTATTCTATCATTCAATAACATTTATTTATTCTTTTATTTGGTTATAACCTCTTCCACTCTAGCCTATTCACTCGTCTCATAAAATATACCCTTTTAACTATAGCCGGCCTACCATAATATATCTAACTTTTTCTTATTTTGCAGAGGTTAACAGCTCTAGATGGAAAGCGAAGATTTGCATTAGCAGCAGCAGCATCTCACAAGGAAGAGGTTGGAAGATTGAGGTTTGTGTCTACTTAATCCAATGAAACTGAACTGAAGTGTGAGATCTTTTTTATAGTTACAATGTTATTTGATTGAAACTGAGAACACATGTTGATAACTTTTGAACAAAACTTGGTAAGGAAAAACTTAAAGTCATCAAGAGCATTTACAATTTGATTGAACTGGACATGCAATTCAGTCCTTAAAATATGTTTTTTATAACCGTCAGTTCAGTATCTATGCTATATATAAAGGAGATACCATGTTTACATGTAGTTTTATGGCCAAACATGTTAATGTGTTGGTTATTAATCCCCCAAATAAAGGTTTTTTTATTTTGAGATTCAATTATTTTGTTGTGCTGTTCATTTATGGTTTTAAGGCTTAGTAGTTTGTATCTTTGAGAGAGTTACAGTGAAAAAAGCATTTGTGTCAATCCATGTGTTATATAGATAAGCTATGTTAACTTTATCCTATATAATATATTCACATGACACTATCCAACCATGACTATTTATGTACATAATTTCAAACGGAATCTATTGTTAACATCTTATTCTTGTATTTGTTTTAGAGAATATTTTGATGAAGTAGATCAAACCTGGGAGAACTTTGAGAAGACACTATGGGGACATGTTGCCAATTTCTATAAACTTTCTAAAGAAAGGTTTGTGCCATGTTTTACTATGAAACCTCGTGAACTTTTATTAATTGAGTGCTGATCAAGATTTGAAAGTCTTGTGTTTTCTGTTGATTTTAGGTTTGGCACATTTGGGTATTATGTTTGTTAAATTACACATTTGATCTGTATCGTATTCTTTTAGCACTTATTTAGATCCTTGTTATTCCTCCTGTATTAGTTCAGGCTTCGGATGTCCAGTCCTGAGTGTGAGAAGGTGTATTGAGAATACCACATTGACTAGAGATATGGCCTAGGTAGCCTTTATAAGCCTTGGGCAATCATCACCTTCCAAGATACATTACAGGTTGATTTTGTGAGGTGAATTAGAACTTAAGTCCAAATTCTAAGATGGTAACTAAACCTATCCCAGATTGGTTATTGGGCCAATGTCTCTATTATTGCACTCACATTTTTACCATGACCAGATCTCCGGTCCTGACCATAAAGGTTTGTGTTGAGATATTGTTATTTCTTCCGCATTAGTTCACAGTCCACACTTTGGATGTCTAGTTCTGAGCATGAGATTCTCACATCGGCTATATATATATGGCCAATGTAGCCTTTATAGGGCTTGGACAATCCTCACTGGTTACCTGGAGTGAGTTAGGCCTTAAGCCCAAATTCTAAGAGCACTTTTTGATGCATTGCGTTGTTAAATAATATTATTTTATTATAATAATATTATTTTATTTTCCTGTGTTTGCAGCCCACAGACTTTGGTTCGGGCTTTACGGTATGTTGCTGATAGACAGTTGCATTTTCCTTTAAATTCTTTCTATTTTTATTCCTTTCATTGTATCTTTATTTAAATGTTCAGTTGTAGCGATGGAATTTCTAAACTCAATGTAATCTCATTTTCCTTGTGTTTACCTATTCTAGGGTTGTTGAAATGCAAGAAATTCTTGATCAACAGGTTGCAGAGGAAGTAGCTGAGGCTGAAGGGGATGGTGCATTGGCATCAGCCACAAATACTCATAGAAGTGGCATGTACGTTATAGTAGTTTGAATTGAGTTCCATTATCCTAGATAGTTTTAAATCTTAGGATCTTAACAATCTTTAATAATGGGGTAGCCGTTGGATGGTTATCATTTGTTTTCTTTGGCATTTTCTCTGTCACAGTTGTCATCATCATGTCAGGTGAAATTTGCCTTGACCTTTTTATTCCAAGACAAAACTTGCTTGTCTGTTTGTCTTTAACACTTGGATGGTTTCCCATTTTCCCCTACCATTTTTTTAGGTGGTAATTCTAATTCTAGCCACACTAAAAAAATATTTGATTTTAAAAAGTAAATCAGCATGTGGTAGTAGTTTGAAAACATTCCGCCTGCTTGTTTTGTCAGGAGACTTATGCCTGAAGTTTGATAGTGGATATTTCCCCACATTATAATGTTTTCTTAGGGCGATTCTGGTATGGGAGCAAAAATGAGTGAAATTTCAAGGATTATTTTCCAATACAATGTTATCGATAAAACTAAGCCATGGATTATTGTTCTGTAAAGCGGAAAACTCTCTCCTTTTCCCTTCTGTCATTACTTACTTTTGTTAATGTTAATGAATCACAGAAAATCTACAAGCACAATGGCTTCTTCGAAAAATTTAACACAACAAAAATTGAAAGTTCAGGGGAAAGGCTATAAGGATAAGTGCTACGAGCAAATTAGGAAGACTGTTGAAGGACGCTTCGACAAGCTTCTAAATGAGGTAGGTCACCAAGTCTTTCTACACCCACTCCGGTTCTCCTGCTGCAAAAAATGCACACACACTCATATTCTCTTAAACACAGCTACATACTTCTTCATTATCGCTATACTCTAAGCAATTTATTTCAATTTCATTTATGTATCAGCTTGTGGTTGAGGACCTGAAAGCAGCTTTAGAGGAAGCTCGAGTGGTATGTTAGACTGAGCTTCTGAACTATATACTTTCCATTTTCCCCACTCTAACTTTTTAATTTTATTCCCCTTTTTCCCTACCCTATATCAGTTGTTTGTTGTTTTCTTCTTTAGATAGATGAATCACCGTGCATGCTAATATTTTGTATACCAAAAAAATGCTTTAGTGTGCTGGTAGTTAGTAAGATGGCAACTATCCTTGCAGATAGGGTTGGGAATAGGCCATGCCATGCCATGCTTTGACAGGCCTGAGCCTGGCCTATGATTTTTCTTCAAGCCTAAGCCTGGCCTACGGCCTATCAAATGCTATTTTTTTTGCCTGGCCTGGGCCTTGTTAAAGCCTGGCCTGGCCTTGTAGCCTATTTAAAAGCCTGCATTACATAAAGGCCTCCATGTAATCTTTTTAAATAGGCTAATTAAATACGCCTTGAAGCCTATTTCGCATTTAAATTTTTAAAATTTCTACAATGTTAAGAAAAAGCTTATAAAACTGTTAGCACAATAGTTAATAGCTAATAAAATAGAAATACGATTACGACAAAGTCTATTAAGTATGCCATAATACAAATTGTTTCTTAAGCACTAATGTTAATCGGTGTAGTCGGCAACAACCAAAATATACACCATAAGTTAGCAAAACACTAGATCTTCAAATCCAGACTCTTCAAGTGTTAGGAAAACACATCTAAAATCCTTAGCCTAACATTAAAAAAAATATTATATAAAAAATATTTATTAAATTAAATATACATAGGCCGGCCTAATAGGCTTAATAGGCTTTTTTAAAAGCCTAAGCCTGGCCTATTTATCTAAATAGGCTTTTTTCAAAGCCTTAGCCTGCCATTTTTACTAAACATGCCATGCCATGCCATGCCGAAGGCCCATGGAGGCCGCCTGACCTATTCCCAACCCTACTTGCAGATTATAAAATTACCCAAATTAATGACATTCATAATTAACTATCAAGAGTCAACGTCCAATTCTAAACACACAACCACTATCAAAACTTATGTACATAAAAGTTTATGTTTCCCTCTCCTCTTTCCTCCCTCCATTCTTTGAAGTACTGTGGTCTATTATAGTAAAACTGGTTAATGGTACAAAGTCATTACTCATTAGACAATTCTTCTCTAGATCTCATGTTTTACTTACAATAAAAATAAAAATGTTTCAGTAAATTATTTGAAATTTAATTCCATTTTTGCTTCCTGCACATGAAATCCAGTTTTGATCCTTGTTACTGATTACTGCTGCAATCTTGTTTCTTTTATGGTATATAGATTGGGGAAGAACTTGGCGATATCTATGATTATGTTGCCCCCTGCTTTCCTCCAAGGTTTGAATACTACCTATTTAATCTTCTCTGCTTTTTGACAGGTTTCTGCTAAGTGCTAATTGTTAATCATGTTATGAGGTTTGGTTTGCTTCCTTGCATAATTTCTTTTCATTTAGGTGCGACATGGGTTTTGTGTATATTGTATAGTTTTTATATTATTAAGATTCTTCATATCTTTTTGATTAAATTTGTGGGTCAGTAGATTTTGTAGAGAGAGAGAGAGTATGAAAATCATGAACTAGAGTTATTAATTGATTAAGCAAAAACCACTTTCCTTTTTACTCTAGTGTATCCTTAACACTTCCCCTAAAATTGGAATCTAGTTTTACACCATGTTATAAAAAAATATACTTGTATTAAAGAAAATAGACCCAAAAGAAAAACCAATTCATCGATCAATGAACTTTGGCAACAAGTACGCGTAGGTAGCTACTAGAGGTGTTATACTTTTCTTCTTGCTGCTCTCTTGATTCTGTCTGAAATCTGAATACATTTCACTTATTCAAAGGGAGCTTTTGTTTGTATGGGGTTTCTTTATGTACATATTCTGTTTGTTCTAATTCTGTTTTTTTCAATTCTGGCAGATATGAAATATTCCAACTAATGGTGAATCTGTACACTGAGAGGTTTATTCAGATGCTAAGGTTGCTTAGTGACAGGGCAAATGAATTAACAAATATTGAGATATTAAAGGTATTTCACTGTGGTTTTATTTATGTATATTGAAATACATACCTTAAATGTCACTAGTCCCTCTAACTAGCTACCTTTTTTGAATTTTAACTGCCCAAAATAACCACTTTGTCTTCCCCTCATTATTCCACTCTGTCATTTCTTTAATACATTTATCATTGTATTATAATGACCTTTTCTTTCCCCCTCTCGATTTTCTTTTTCACCCCCTTAACTTTCATGTGAAAATACTTATAATTTTTTTGGTCTCAAATAGGTAACTGGTTGGGTAGTTGAATACCAAGATAACCTGATTGGCCTCGGTGTTGACGAGTCTCTGGCCCAAGTGTGTTCCGAGAGTGGTGCAATGGATCCTCTTATGAATTCTTATGTTGAGCGAATGCAAGCTACAACAAGGGTAATTCTAGCTTTCTAGTTTATTAATTTTACTTTGGTAATCTATGAGGTTTCTTGGATGATTTTTTATCTCATTAAGCTTTGTTCTTAATCTTTTCTAGAAATGGTACTTGAATATTTTAGAAGCAGATAAAACACAGCCCCCAAAGAAAACTGAAGATGGGAAGCTATACACCCCAGCTGCTGTTGATCTATTCAGGATACTTGGAGAGCAGGTTCAAATTGTGCGAGATAACAGCACTGATGTCATGTTATACCGAATTTCCTTGGCAACCATTCAGGTAATGTCAGATAAGATATATATGTACTGTAACTGTTGGAAAATCCGCCTTAGTTTGCTTCCACCCCTGCGGTCTTTTATTGGGCCACTTCATTTGTCTTCATTGCAACATTACAACTCCTTTAGTGTCCTGTTGGTGGGGTTTTTTTTGTCCTACACCACATAGATATATCACATTTGAACTGCTTATGATTCTTGACAGTTCTCACTTGCAAGTTGGTTCAGCGGGGTTAAGTTAGCCCTAAACCTAAATTTTAAGATGGTATCATAACCTATCCTAAATCCATTGTCGGGCTGCCTGCATCATCCACGCTCAAGGACCATTGGGCATGAGTATGAGGCTGGATTATGTAAATCCTCTTTAATTGTAGCCACTAATGCGGTCTGCTAGTCGACCACTTATTCTGGCTCCATTGCTGCGGTACAACACCTATATTGTTCTGGGTTGAGAGGAGTAGGTTTAGATCCTGCATCACCCAGAAATATATAGAATTTCAGAGAGCTATAAAGAATTTGAAACTGAATTAAGTCTGACTTGGATGTACTCTATTCTATCAAGAATAAGGCCTTTGTAATACTTATAATGCTTGGGCAATCCTGACCTTGCGAGCTGGTTTTATGGGATAAGTTAGGCCCTAAGCCCAAATTGAGGTGCTTGTTTTGAAACTATGATCTTGTTAATTGCAACGTAAACTGGTAGAATTTGGAACATAATTTTCACATACAGCAATTCGTTTAAGCATCTTTAACACAATGCATAGTGCTTAAATAGTTATTCTGTTTTTTATGACAATGTTATTTTACAGGTGATGATTGATTTTCAAGCAGCTGAAAAGAAGAGACTTCATGAACCAGCTTCTGAAATTGGTCTGGAACCTTTATGTGCTATGGTTGGTGTATTTTTTTAATTTTAATAGTGTTGGCTTATTATTTCAACACATGATTGTTGCCAAATGGTACTTTCTTTTGATATAGCTGCAATTTAATGTTCTATTTAGATAAACAATAATTTGCGCTGCTATGATCTTGCAATGGAGCTAAGTAATAGCACCATAGAAGCCCTTCCACAGAACTATGCAGAGCAGGTTTGCAGCTTTGCTTTGTTGTTTTTCCTAGTTTAATTAATTTTGTAAACATTGGTTTGTTGATTATTTTTTTTGTTACATTTAAGTGAAACTTACATAATTGTATTGTTGAAACCACATTGGTAGTGGAGTGGAAGCAAAATCCTGAAGTTTTATGGTTAGTAGTCAGATGGAGGGGGCAAGAGTGAGAGGTGGGCCGGGTAAGGACGTAGAGGTGGAGGGGGAAGAAGGGAGAAAATGAGGTGTATATTGAAAACCATCTAAAAAAATAGATATCCAATGATTTAAACAAAAAAGGGACCATGCTTAACGTCAACGTGTAAAGGCTTTTTGTAGTTAGTTGATGCGTAAAATGTTATGTATGACATTGGTAACCAACTCAGAGTTGGCGTAGGATAAGCACGACTGTATATAGCTGATATCATCATCTGTAATTCTGTATACAATATCAATTCATTTGCAATGAACACCCAAATTCATCTCTATCTCTTCTTCCAGGTTCCGAATTCTCTCTCTTATACTAATAAAATAAGCAAGAATAACAAACATCCTTGATAAATCAGAAACTTAGAATAACATAGTAACAGATAACAGCATCCTAATCCTTAATATAAACATATCACTAAATCTATAACATCTTATTTATTCCTCATAGAATAGAATCTCCAAGCCTCGGGTCCACTACTCTGCCTTATTAGTTGGGCTCTGTCATTCACAGTCTGAGACTTGTATTGAAATTTGTATTGTCCGTCAGCTTCTTGTGATCCTTGTAGTAAGACAGCATTAGTCCCCTGTGATTTCACTAACCATTATTTGTATTGACTTTCCACATTTTCTGTTTCTTTACAGGTTAATTTTGAAGATACCTGTAAGGGGTTTCTCGAGGTTGCTAAGGTATGAGAGAGTGTGCAACTTTCTATATCCTAATTGTTGACTGTGATTAATTATTATTTTCTTTTATTACTTCATATGTTTTTCCATAGTTTCCTTTGATAAATTAGATAAGATTTTCACTACACTGTAAGTTGCACGTTGCCTACAAAATCGGACTAAATTGTAGCATAGATGATTTAAAAGAAATTTAAAATTGACTTATTTTAAAATTTATATTTATTAGTTCTCTCCCTCATTTAAAGGTAATTGTTACCTTCCACACACAAACTTATTTAAATCTTTAGGAAGCTAATTGTTACATGTTGACAATGTCTGACATGCTAATTCATTTGCAAATGTGTTCTATTTTCCTGGTACCCAATTTTTTGCCATTGTTGTTAATCAGACAGTGAGTCCAATATTTGCCTAATGTTTTCCATATTGCTTTTGATGTCTAAATATGAACATGGCTCATGTATTCATTCTGCAAAAAGGGAAACAAAAAATATGTATCTACAGTAAAATACTTGAAGATCTCTTGAGCTGGAACGTACTAGAATGCTTGTCTGTTTTGTTCATATGCCTGTTCATTCACTCACCATCATATGTGTATTTTTTGTTTAGAGAATATTTCACTTCAGATTCATATTAGAGTTATGTTTGTTCACTGTATTTACCATTTTGTTGAATATATATATTGCTTGGAAGAGATTGTGTTCTGATAACTTGAATATTCATCTTGTTGATAGGAAGCTGTGCATCAAACTGTAAGTGTAATATTTGAAGATCCCGGTGTCCAGGAGTTATTGGTCAAACTATACCATAAAGGTAAAACAATTTTTCACCATCACCTAGCTCACTTTCTATGTGGTTTTATTTTATGCTGATATTTTTTTTTCGAGGGTGAGGTTAAACCCTTGTTGTTAAACTCTATTCTTGTGCTGTAATGAATTCTTCTACTTAAATGAGAAATGCATTTCCTGGAAAATTATGATATAATAGGCTGTGAATAAGGTGTTTGGTATTTGGATTTGTTGTGCCTTGCTATCCAACATTACCAAGTTCTATCTGATATTTTTAATATGAAATGTTTTCTCTTGCTTTGGATATATCAGAGTGGAGTGAGGGGCATTCACCGGTCCTTGATTGAAACGTTTGACTCTTATTTTACTAATTCTATATAAAAGTGAGTTGATTTTCTTATCTCGGTAGTGTTTTTTTTCTTTCATTGCTTTCCATTTATCAGAATGGAGTGAGGGGCAGGTTACTGAGTACTTGGTTGCAACATTTGGCGATTATTTTACTGATGTAAAAATGTGAGTAGACTTTCTTATCTCAATAATTTGGTTTTGCTTCATTCGTCCTCCATGCTTCTGTCTGTTTTGCTCTGGCATCTACGATGAAACTGGTAATCCTGAAAGCTTCATCTTAAAATTTGGGTTAGACTAGTCAAAAACAAGAAGCAATAACACCCAACACCAACTGGAAAACACTCTCCCTCAGGCTAAAGCTTACTTAAATTTTGAATAAAACTGATGAGATATTGTTATTTATTGTAGTATGATTTGTTAGTATCTTTTGGAGTTATGATAGGATATCATTCCTATTTAGATATGCCCCGTCTCTTATGTATATAAATAATTGTTTCAACCTTTTTCAAGCTAATGAGAAATATTCATATTCAAGTTGGTATCAGAGCCTATCCGACATCCATTTGTTGTTTGTTGTGGAGACCTCCCATATTTGGGCCACCCGTTGTTGTTGATTCCACGTCCAGCTTGTTCAGTCCTGGACGTGAGGGGGGGGGGGGGGGGGGGGTTAGAAGTCCTTCATTGGCTAGAGATATGACATAAATAGCCTTTATAAAGGTAGTCCAAACCTCAACTCCCAACCTAGTTTTTGTGGTTGAATATAGGCCTCCCAAATTCTAATCTTATTACATTCTCAAACTTTTGGGAACTCTTCAGCAGAATAGGGACATGACATGTCGCAGAGGAGGAAACCAAGCTTTACTAAGAACAAATATGATTATGGGATTTAGATAAAATAAGAAGAAATATGATTATGGTGTAATCAGGAAGTTTGAGTGAGGGAACAAATATGATTATGGGATTTAGATAAAATAAGAAGAAATATAATTATGGTGTAATCACAGTTTGAGTGAGGGAACAAATATTGCAACCAGCTGGAAAGGAGAAAACAATTTTTTGGGTTTCACATTAAAGTAAACAATTTATAGCTGAAATGTAATTAACATTGAGGGTTGAATATGTGTGTAACTCTTTTGGTGTAATTTGATCCCTTCTCTTTTGATTATTATGGAAAACTAATAGTTTTAACTCCCTTATATTCAAGGTACATTGAAGAAAGATCTTTTAGGAGATTTGTTGAAGCTTGCCTAGAGGAAACAGTGGTTGTTTATGTTGACCGTCTTTTAACACAGGTTATGCTCTCAGTTAAACAACAGTCAGTTTTTATTTAAGGCAAAATTGTGCATATACTCTTCCATAACAGCTTTCTGTTCGACTTAATTAAATGTCTCGCTTGTAATACTAATTGCAGAAAAACTACATCAAGGAAGAAACTATTGAACGGATGAGGCTAGATGAGGAGGTCATCATGGACTTTTTTAGGGAACATATCAGTGTTTCTGTAAGTTTTTATTAGACATTTTGACACTGTTGTCCTCTAATTAATGTAAACATTATGCCAGTCCTAGAGCAATATGTTAATAGCTGTTACTCTAGGCATGCTACTCCCAAGTTTCTTACTCTAGTTTCATTTACATCTTGGATTAGAAAGTTGAAAACAGAGTTAGCGTACTTAGCGACTTGAGGGAACTGGCTTCAGCAGAGAGCCTTGATACATTCACACTCATCTATACAAATATACTTGAACATCAACCTGACTGCCCGGTAAGACTATAAACATCGACACTCATTTATAGAAATCTTAACTTTGAAAAGACTTTTTATACGACTTAAAAGCAAATCTAACTTGCGTTCTTATATGTAGCCTGAAGTTGTTGAGAAACTTGTTGGTTTACGAGAAGGAATTCCTCGGAAGGATGCCAAGGAGGTAAATGAAATTTAGTGTTCATTTTGCTTAAGATTGAACTCCAGAAATATCCTCACAGGGTCCAAATTTATATTTGGTTGTGTTATGACCACCAACTGACTGCAGGATATTTTAAATGTTCCTGTTTTCTGTGCCTGAAAATTTCTTGAGATATTCCCCAAACTATAAATGAAAAAATATAACATGGTCTGTTTAATTTTAACCATGGATTCAATTTCTATGGACATCATTTTTGGGAACTAGTTGTCCCAAATTTTAAGAGAAGGGGTTGAAGGAAACAGATATTGAGTAAATTTTTCTAATTTGATCATGAACTGAAAGTTCTTTTTCGGAGAAATATTTAGGTTATTGATTTTGGAACTCATGATGTTATTCCTGTTAATCAGGTCATACAAGAGTGCAAAGATATATATGAAAATTCTCTTATTGATGGAAGACCTCCAAAGACAGGTTTTGTTTTTCCTCGGGTGAAGTGCTTAACTGCTACCAAGGGTGGAATTTGGCGTAAACTCACTTGATGTCATGATTCCTTCACTGAGAAGGTTTAATAAATTGTTCATAGTTTATTGAACTAGCTTATAAGTATGTTTGAACAAAGAAGAGGTGTTTGACATAAACTTGTTACATTAACTTTATAACTTTCGGGAAATTATTTGAAGTAGAATTTGATCTTATAGCTTCTTTACATTTTCTCAGTCTGTATATGTTTATAAAAAAACAACTGACCGCTCCCTACACATTTTTCTCATTGTTATATATTGGTGGGTTGTCTTGAATGAATGCTGTGAATCATCACAATTTACTCTATACTCCTATATATACTACTAGAATGTATAGTTTTCTCTTAGGTTAATCAATACATATACATACTTTGTCAAAAGCACAAAGCCAACTAAGTTATGCATGGTACAAACATTTTTTTCTCCCTTAGATGACTGAGGTATACTGGATTTAAGATGGACTATCTGCATTGGATTTTCTCCTCACTCGCAAAAAAGCCAAATGCAAGAGAACCCTCACCTCCACCATCGCCGTCACCCTCACCCTTGGCTTTAGGTTTTGCTTCCTTCTTTTCTTTTTATGTTGAATTTTTTAAAATTGAACATATGGAATTATTTAATTTTTGAAGAAAAAGATTTAATTTCCTCCAAAGTTAAAACATAGTATGTGTGAGGGGTTCTATTCCTGGCTCATGATATGGAGAACATTCGGTTGGGAGGAGAGAACTCATCTTGTGTGCGTACCAATATCATAGTAACCCAAAAACAAAACACAGTATGTGACAATTTATATTTTCTAGGTTGACAAAATATAAAACTTGACAAGTATGTGACGGGAGCTAAGTTTAACTTGATAAAACTAACATTGAGATCCGGTTGTTATATTTCCTCCAAAGTTAAACCAGTTGACAATTTGAACTAACGTTTTAAGTTTATGCAAAACAATTTTATGTTTTCCTTTTCAAGAGTTGTCTTTATAAATTACATGCTTCTTAAAGCAATTATGTGTCAATGTAAAAACTTAGTAGTTTTATCAAGTTAAAATAATGGATCTTAATGTTGGTGCAACTTCTAAGAATATGATACTATAATGCTTTACTTCAATTACTTTACTTTCTTTTTTGTTTGGATAAAGTTTACATGTATTCTCTTATCAAAGACAATTAATATTCCAAAAGGACAAAGCAACGAGAGTGGACCTCCTATTAAAGAGTAGTTTAGTAACCTATAGAGGTTAACTTTAGAGGAGGCTACACTCTTATAATGTGACAAATTAAAGCTCGAGTTCTAGTTAAGAGATATGTCTATATTTAGTATCTGACCATCCTTCAGATAAGATTATCTTTATAGAGAATTATTTATTAAAAAAAAAAACTTTAAAAAATAAGTGTTCAGATCGAATTTTACTATGCCATTTCCAAGTCCATTGAATTATATCCAACTTATTACTTAGGTCATATGTCTTATTCAACTTTTGAAAATATAGATTAAATAAATTTTTTATTTGAACCACAGTTCTGTTCCACCAATCTCAACCACCCTAACTAGTTACATGGAGGGTTGATTTACTTCCACGATCATGTACTACAACATTACCTTTTCAAATAAGCCAGTTAGTGCACTATAAAGAAATGGTGTTCATTCATAGTGAAAGGAACAAATTAAAGCTTAATCTATAAATATGTATTTCTTTTGGTCCCCTATGGAGTAGGTATAATTTAAAGTTGAAACACACCATCCCATGTGGATCTTACAAAGTTATTGGAGTTATATGGCATCCACATCAATACTATTGTTTTGTAAACTCTTATAGTTTATCCAATAAAACCTCTAACAAAACAAAATTGGAAAAAGACACAAATTTTACATTAAAGGTAATGATTAAAAATTTAGCCTATTCTCACCTTACAACTCAGTTTTTATGAGATTAAATTGGACTTATCTTTTTCTTTTTTTTTTTCAAAAAAAAATGTTGAGTACAAAATGTAATATGGAATCATAGGCTATCACATTAACCTATATGATTTTATTTTAAAAACAAATTGGGGGTCAAGGAAATTATTATTAGTTAAAGTGATAATAATTATCATTTTACAATTATTTTCGAAAGAATTTAAACTTCATCTATTAAAACAATAAGATCAAATTCTTACTACTAAATTAGCAATTTTGAACAATCGGCTATATGATTTAGATAAAGCTTACAAAAATTTAAACAACCCTCATGGACAAGTAGTGAGAGGGATCCACCTGCAATAAATTGGGATCCAAAATATAAACAACCCTTATCACCTTTTGGATGAGTCCCCATCTACAAGTAAATAATGTCTACAAGTGTATACAAAATAAATGAGTTTCTCATTACTAGATGGACATTTTTTCTAATATATGATATCTACATTTTACCATATTCTTGATAGGATTTTAAAGTAATGATGTAGTCATATGCCAATTTTACAAGATTAAGTATTGTATGGAGTTGAAAATGCAAAGTTTCTACAAAAAGCCAAGCATGTATTTTAATTTATTAAGAAAGAATAGAAAGAAAACCAAAATGAGAAATCAAAAGAGCTTGTGTAATAAATTGTTCTTGATTTACAGACTTCAATTCCATTTTTCACTAGCTTGGAAATATCAGGTACAATTTGTTTGTTGGTGTTGCATGCAGAAACTAGATATAATTCACCCTCACAGGGAACAAAATTGGAAAATGAAAATAGTTGGTAATCTTCATATTAGTTACTAGTTAGAGTGTCACTTTAATTCAAAAAATAAATAAATTAAAGTGACACTAATGACTATTTTACAACTTTTTCGAGTAATTTTATACTTGGTACCTCAAAATTACACGACACAATTACCACCGAATTGACACCTCAGGACAATAATTTTTATATTAATGTACTTGGTTCATTCTGAGAAAGATACTTATATAGATAATAGATGATAATCCTTTCTTTGTAAGTAGAAAAATTATAGTTATAATCATTGTTAAATTAAATTGAACTATATATAACCTAATTCTGAATAGCAAAGCGCATAAGAGCATCTCTAATAATAATTTTTAAGGAACTTATTTTAAGTTTCATACACACGAATAACCGGTCTCTATGACTCTACATCATATTTATGCAACTCATGTATATTTTATTCCAATGGTAAAAAATAAAGTACTCTATATTTATGTTGATACAATATTTGAGTTACTTCAACTATTTTTATGTTACTCATTTTGTCACGTCAGAGAAAAAAATAAAAAATAGATTCATCATTCTATGAAACTTACAAAATTATCTCCAACATGAGAAAAAAAATTAAAAGATGATAATAATAATAATAATAATAATAATAATAATAAATCCTAAAGTGTATGACAGGAAAAAAAAATAATAATTTATCAGAATTGTAAAGTAATTTATAATTTGGAACAAAAGCATGGTTGAAAAATTAGAATTTAATGAAATTTTAACCAACTAAACATTCCACAAATTTCCAATCCATGATTCTTGTATTCTTTTTCCTTTCTTTCTTGGAGCACTATTCATTGTTAACTTAAATGTTGATAAATTTCTTTTAAACTTGTATAGATTGTTATCCAAGAAACTTTCACCCAATTGACAATTTTGATTTCCAACACATTTTAATCTTCAACTTCAATCATATATCATATAAAAAGCACAATTATAAATGCATTTGAAGAACATTAACTATTAAGATGACCCATTTGCATGTTTGAAGTGGGGCTACTACACACGTTAAACTTGTAGACTTTCTTTCTTTCCCATAGAAACTCAATCAAACTCTGACATCTCCCCCAAGAGTACAAAGCAAGAGGACATGTCATTTATGATCATCATCATTGATTGAAGAATAACTTGCATGAAAAAAATAATAGAATATCCACCTAAAATGCTTTTCACATCGTCGCACATTTATGCAGCTATAGATTTCAATCATCCAATTTAATCGTAAAACTTATTAGTTTCTAGGATGTCAATCATCTTAGCACAATTTAATGGCCTAGAATGATTGATTTTGCGTTTCAATAATTAGAATAAATCTCAACCAGCATTTGAGTAGCAATTATATGCGCATTTCCTTATTTTAACCCTAACTATCTCTTAACAGTCGAGAAACTCAAAATACTAAAATTCATTCAAGACATATATTTTTGTACAAATACTTGCATATATATATTGAGATCAATCATATAATAGTATGTGTAATTTTAAAAAGTGAATTCTCTACGATAAAAATCATCTGTATTTTCTCATGTGAAACGGCCCACACCTTTAAATTATACTTTTAATATTTAAATTCTCCTATCTTTTATTTTGTATGGTCAAGATTTAACTTAATATATTCATTATATTACATATCTAATATGAAGATGAAACCCCTTCTCCCCTTCTCCTTATAACCAATAATTTCAGAATTTCATTGTCCAAATATGCTCTCTTACCAAAAAATTATTGAAATGAATTTTTTTAACTGGATCCATTATGTCCACATGATCGTGTTAGGCACGGCATTAGGCACAATCACATGTACAGTATCACAATAAAGCCTTACCAGTAATGGTAGATATCCATTTGCTCCAAAGTGGTTGGTGGAATAATTAATTATTAAAAAAATATAACAACCTATTATAGCTGGACTAGTATATCACATGTAATGAAGGTGCATGTGTTTCAGAAATTTATGCAATATTGAATCTCAATATACCTTGGTCAGGAGAATTGCGGCAGATTCAGAAAATTAATGTGACTACTGTACTGGTGCATGAACTTGTTCTTCTATTGAATTTAAATGATTAATTGACTATAAGTTAAAAAGACAAATTGTTTAAAAGAACTTGAATTTTTTAAATTTTATTTAAAACAATTATTAATTAGATTCTATTCACTTTTCGATTGAACTTTAAATTATTATGACTCTCTTCCTTTGAGAATCTTCGAGAAAAAAGAGCTTCACTATGCTAAATGGTCACTCTTTTATGCAATTGCCAAGCTATATTATCTACATAACCTCCAAGATTTAGGCAACATAGTTTTTAGGCAATCAAAATTAAGTTTCTTTTATTAGAAAAGAAGGAAAGGAAAATCAAAATGAGAAGCCATAATGCAATTTTGGTATAGTATTAAAGTTCATTATAAACACAAGGATTAGAAGCGGGAGAGGCTATAGCGAACAAATAACGAAATGTGTAATCAGCTATTTCATAGCCTATACCCTCTTGATTTCCGTCAAATACGGAGGTCTAATTTTTTCTATTATTGACAAGTCATCTTTCGTGATGTTCACGAGAGATGTACTTCGCTATATATAGCACTTCTCTTTTCAAATTACACCCTAAAGCTACATAGATGGTAATTGGTAACCACAATTTGTTTATTAAGCAGTAAACTGATAATTCAGTTCTTTCTAAATTAAATGCAACACATTACTATACTAAGTGTATAATAATAAGGTATTTTCATGAGCCTAATCTAGCAATACTTTCCAGAAACATCCATTTGCTTGATAAATACCTAATGTAAAATTGATAATTACATAACTCAATTTGCTTAATTTACAATCAATTTATATCCTAATCAACTTATCTATCATATGGTACAAGTAATTGATAACATGTAGGAGTAAGTTTCAACTAGAGTAATTCAATCTATCACTACTATTGAGGACAAGAATGAAATTAAAAAGTCTTCATATTATACATATAAATGGAAGATTCACTATACATTAATAGAAATATACAAACTCAATGGAAACTTTCAGAAATCCAGTTAAACAGTGACTGCTTGGAATCAGATCTGAAACCAACATAAACTCTTCGCGATTAAACTTTTCATGCAAGTAAACTATTCCATATAAAAACCAACCAAACATGGAATCCATATATGAAGGAAATGGAAAGAAAGTTATAAATATTAAGTGTACAATTCACAAACAATTAAGCTTAAATTTGGAATAGAATGCAAAAGTGCCTAAATTAATGCATACGATTGTCCTTACCAAAAATACTCCATACACATTAACATGTAAAGTAGACAAAAACATGGCGGTGATACAAGCCAAAACGAAAAGCTAAAAAAGTGGATTAAGATTATTAAAATAAAGAGATCAGTGAGCTATGAAATTGCAAGTTGATCCCGAAATTATTTCAAACACGATCCTATCATTCAAATGGCAATACAGCTAAAAAACTCAAAATCAAGTTGACAGTACTTCTTTACAAATCCTTCGACTTGTATACTAAGAAGCACCAACGTTGTCAATCATAGATCACAAACAATAGCGCTTTATTTATATTCTGCTACACTACAACATTATAGAGATGCAATAGCTAACTATTAGACAACATTGAGAAGCAGTGATCTAATAACGAAAACAACTACCTGCAGTAAGGTTCAAGATCTTTGTACTGACAAAACATACCATGCAGGCTGGCAGTTCCAGGGGAGAAGGTGCCTGGTGCGACATAACTGAAAATATTAGCAATAGCAACACAAAAAGCAATAGAATTGTGCACAGAATTATTAATACAGGAGTCCATTTATAGCTGAAAAATTACATATCCAAATAAAATACATGTCTTATTGATTCATTCAGTCCGAAAACTGGAAATCAAACTATTGTATGATTTTACTCATTTTCCTTAACAAATTATACACTGCCACCAATCAGCATATGCTCTATCAGTCATGAATGCTACATTTCTAAAACTACAACAATTACATTCAGGAGGAGGGAAAAAAAGAATAAAAGAGAATATGATGATGTATCTTGTTTTCTTTGACACTGGAAAATAGGGTGCCCGGGCGAATAATCTCAGTCTGCATAAACAACAAAACTTCCTCAGTGACGGAAACAAGGGTTCCTCCCTAATAAGGCACATCTTTGACAAAGTATGAAACATGGTGATTCGAGCAACACGGGCAGAGAAAATGCTAAGGGAACAATCACAAGAATCATAATGAACACGAATTCAAAGATCCTATATAAAAAAAAAGAATCCATCATCACTCAACAGCTTTCTTCCCACCAGCATAGTAATTGAGGTACCACCTCACGAATTTCTTCAAACCGGTCTGCAGATCCGTCCCAGGCTTATAACCAAGCTCTCTCTGCGCATAGCTAATATTCGCATGAGTAAACTGCACGTCCCCATTCCTCGGCAACTTCATAATATTCCTCTTCGCCTTAGTCTTCAACAACCTCTCCAAAATACTCACAAGATCAGTAACAGGAACAGGCGAGGTATTCCCCAAATTGAAAACCCTCAACTGTGCCGGCCCCCTCTTCTTCCCACCACTACCAGTACTCTTCTCAGCAGTATCCAAAGCACCTAAACACCCCCTCACAATATCATCAATATAAGTAAAATCCCTAGCAACGGTACCATGATTCGCTGCCTCAAAAATAGGTATCGTCTTCCCCTTCAAAATATCTCTAGTAAAGAAAAAGTAAGCCATATCAGGCCTACCCCAAGGACCATAAACAGTAAAAAACCTCAAACCAGTTAAAGAAAGACCATATATATGATTATAAGTATGAGCAATTTCTTCACCAGCTTTCTTAGTAGCAGCATACAAACTAGCAGGTTGATCAGTTCTATCCCTTTCAGAAAAAGGTACCTTAGTATTCAATCCATAAACAGAACTAGAACTAGCCCAAACAATTGAAGGTTGAGGATTAACACTTTTACAAACTTCAAGCAAATTAACAAAACCAGCAATGTTACTATGAACATAAGAACCAGGATTTTCCATAGCATACCTCACACCAGCTTGAGCAGCTAAATGCATAACATGAGTAAAAGGAACAACCTCAAAAAGTTTCCTTAACAAAGCAGCATCATTGATATCACCTTCAACAATGTAAACACCAGTTCTCTCCAATAGTGCTTGGCGTGCACGCTTCAAAGAAGGGTCATAATAGTCATTGAAATTATCAATTCCAAGAACACCATCTCCGCGACGCTTAAGCGCCGCCGAGACATGTGTTCCGACAAAACCAGCAGCTCCGGTCACAAGAACGGATAATCCGTTTCTAGACCGGACTCTAGCGGAGGAACGAACACGTTTCTCCCAAACAGGACCACCCCAGTTGGAAGGACTTCTCAGTGAACGACGAGAAGGGTCTGCCGGAAGAGGAGAAGTCGCCGGAGAACGGAAAAAGAAGATCAAGATCGCCGCTGAGAAAACAAAAGTCCAAAGACAAAGCTTCGCCGGAGAAGTGTGCCACCGTACACGATTGAAGTAAGAAGCTTTCTCCATCTTGAACTTTCCCGGCGTCGACGGAGCACTATTATCAGCGTGCGACATTTGCTTCAGTTGAGACATTTTCTCGAGAAAATGTCAGATTTTGATGGAAAAAAAAAACGGTAGGTAATTGATTGGTAAGTACCCAGAAAGATAGAAAGAAAAATTTCAGATTTTGAAAGGTACCCAAGATTTCTCTTACTCGATTTCTTCTAATTTCGATGCCGATTGAAAATTATGAGTTGGTTCTTTAGGTTCCCCCAAATTTGAGTTTCTCAAAAAATTGAGATTAGGGTTTCTCTTTAAGAAATTGGGGTAATGCTTCTAAATGGTGGTGTGTGTGTGTGTTTCTTTCTTTGTTTCTGAGATTGAGGAAAATGATAGAAAGAACCAAAAAAATACAATAATTATAACAAGGAAAAAGAAAATGAGGGTTTTTGTTTTTTTTTTTTTAAATAAAAAAAATTAATGAGTTGGCTTTCTTTTTCTTTTTTGAATTTTTTTTAGGGTTTTTATTTATTTTTTTCTAGTCACTTTTTTGGGAATCTTGTTTCTTGTAGGAATGGGTTGGAGGTGGTGGTGGGCACACTTTTAGTTTTGAATAGTTTCACAGACAAAAAAATGGTTTTTAACTTTCAAGAACAAAATTGGAAATTTTGTGAGAGGTTGAAAGTGATTAGAAGATGTGATTCAAAGGTTAGGTTATTTCAATGAATTAGGATTTAGATTTGTGTTGTTAATTAGCTTCATTTCTTTGTTTGCTTCATAGAAAGAACAAAAAGGTGTCCCATTCAAGATTACCAATACAAGTGGATGGGTAGTAAAAGATGTCTATTTTTTTCATCTATCTCTAAAATATGCTATATGCTAATTTGATTGGTTGGAGATCCTTAAATTTAGGAATTTTTTATTTATTATTTTAAAAATATATTTTTATTCTAGACACTTTGTTTAAGGATATTGTTGTGTGGAGGAAAGTTCTCTCCTTTTTAATTGGGGTGGAGGTGTTTTCAAGTTTAAGAATTAAGAAACATAATGGTTGGTTTGTTGAATGAAATGTGCAAATGCAATGGATGAGATTTTGTCACTTTTTTGTTTTGCTATAAAGGGTTTCCCTATTTCTACACCATTGGAAAAATAACCCTTAAATTCAAAGAATTTAGAGAGTCAAACTAAAAATAACTTCTTTTTACTAATTTTGGTGCATGTCATACTAAAAATTACTACTACTTCTTTTAATAGGTAAATAAATAGATACTTCCCAAAGTTGACAAATGAGACTAATTATATTATTACTTAATTAATCATCATATATACACTAGAAGTTGAAATTTGATGACTTGAAAATGAAACAAACAAACATGGCTAGATTGACTAAATAGGTTATTACTTTCAACAAGAAGCTTAGTAATTTTGGAAGAAAATTAATTAGATGCACGTTGTGTTGCTTATAAATTAGTATTATTATTATTACTACATGCATTACTTATAATCAAAGTAAACATGGGTACAAAGTGTATTTGATACCTTGACGTAACTTTTTCATCAAGAGACTTCTAAATGGGCACAAAGTGTAATTCAATGGTTCATTTAAAAGTCTCAAACTAAATATAGTATACTCATTGTAAAGATAAAAATATTTTGTTCTTTTTTGACTTATCTCTTTGAAGTTAAAATTCAATTCAAACATTTCCATCTAGCCAGCCACTAAAACAGATCAATCTCAATTTTTTTACTAATAGAATAATTTGTCTTTATCTTTTATGTGTTTCTTATGTTTTATTTTCTTCATACTTGATTATAATCTTCATTTAAAAAATTATATTTAAATATAAAAAAATGCTACAGGCACTTTTTAAGCAACCTAAAATAGTAAATTTTTGTTAAATTTTATGAAAATATATAAAATCAACGCATTAGAAATTGAAATATTTTACTTTTTGAATAAATCATTTATTTTAGTGGCAGTTCAATCAAAAAGAGAATATGTCAATCCAAAAAATATATTGATAATTGCTTCTATTTCGATTTGAACTAGAGAAAATGAAATCATATTTTCCAACTAATATTTAATTTTTCATATCTCAAAATGTATTAATAGTATTAGTAAGAAATGTGTAATACAAAAAGTATTCTGAAAGTTTGTATACATGCAAATTAGATATATAAATTATGTTATCAATATTTTTTTAGGAGTGCTAGTAGTAACACACATTTTGACACACTCACTCTTTTATCGGTTAAAAATTCACATAAGTCCCATAAAATTTATATGGGACTCACATTTTTATGGAATCTATAAGAATTTCAACCAATAAAAGAGAGTGAATTGAAATGTATGTGTGAAAGAGTGTGTTCTCAACACAATTTTTTCTTAATATATCTTAAAATCGAATGTACGTTTATCGATATATAACTTAAATTTAGTTATCTCACGATCTTCTCAATTGAAAATATTATAGGCCAAAATCTACTAATTTGATTAACTATCTCTACTAGTTTACTATGTTCTCAATATGTCTATTTTTAATGTAGTAAATGTTCACCTTGCTTAATGTTATTTGTATTCTAAATACAAATTATCTTAAGAGGCAATGGTTCTACCTCAAGAACACTCAAAAATTTCAATTAATAATCAAAATTGATTTTATATTTTTAAAATCACTTTATGAAATATTATATAATCGGATCTTAATTTAGATTGATGTTGTCTATTTGTTAGTTTTGGAGCACATTTTTGTTTTTTTGTCATCGAGTTGGACAAGTTGAAGTGTAAACAAAGTTGAAAATGAAGGCATATAATATAAGCATATACCAAGAGAATCCTTATGTTGCAATTTATGTTAGGGGCAGCAAAGTATCATGTGCACCATACCATATACACGTATGAAATAGTGCAAACCAAAATAAGGACAAGATATATAATATAGCATCCTTCACTAATATAATATTAATAAACACTCATATATAAAAAATGTGTCACATTATAATCGGTGGATCTTATATTCTAATCGAGTTTTCTTAATTTGTATTTTTCATAACGTGTCCCTTATATTGAAAAATCTCTCTTCTCAGAATAAGTACGTTTGTGTATGTATGTGTGAGTAGGCATTTTTAACGATGGATTCAATTCAATGCAAACACATTATAGCTCAACAAAAACAAAAAATCTTTATATATACATACACACATAAAATCAGAAAACAAAGTTAATCTATATCAGGGTAAGAGTAATATATATATCACATGTTTTAAGATTTTAAGTGAAGAATAGTATCTCGTTAAACTATGTGGTTATTTTTAACCCAATATGAATGTTCTATTAGATTTCTCTCACGATCCAGCAAATAATGATATTAGTCGATGGATACTAAAGGGACTGACTCCTTGCGTTAAAAATCTTTTTGATAATGGTGGTCAGATGACATATCTCATTGATGCAGCGGCAATGATGCAAGTGTATGTGAATGAAAATGTTTCTGCTTAAGAGATAATGTAATGAATTGAATGTACTTACACTTGAAGAGGATATTATTGTGGCAAGTGTGAACTAAAAGTCCTACATTAAGAGAAAAAATGAATATTGAGCGGTATAAAAGTGAGATTGCTAGGCACATAAACTTAGTGTTTTAAGATTTTGGACAAAAATGTGTGTTTTGTTATGTGATTGTATTTTGTGCAATGTGACATCTACCGACCCAACAATAATAACTTGGTTAAAATGCAACAATTGCTTGAGCTTCTTGTGGTTCTCCAGTGTTTTTAGTTTATGGTTGTCTTTCTAGACTTTACTTGGGTATCTTTGTTAGAAATAATTTATATTTAAGGGTATTTTAGTATTTTTACTATGGTGTCTTTATGACCTAGTCTTTCTGTATAAATAGGAGTAGTGATATCATCATAGAAGTTAGTGCCTTTATTCTTCTTGTAGCCGTCATTTCAAGTTCATTAAATACAATTCTCTTTTCTATTCATTTATCATCTTTGTGCACCAACAATTGGTATCTAGAGCTCCGGTTCGAATCCACGGGAAACACGAGTGAAACGTGAGGCGTTGTGTGATTTATTAGAATCACATTTTCTGATTCTGCGGGATTGGGAAACACGAGTGTTAGTGAGATTTAAGTGAACGCACAAAGATTGAAGATGAACGGAAACAGTGGTATGAGTACCAAGCTTCCAGTGTTTGATGGCAAAAACTGGAATCGTTGGATGAAACAGATGATTGTTCTGTTTGGTGCTCAAGATGTGCTTGAACTTGTTACTGAAGGTTATGTTCCAGTAGCAGCTGATGCAACAGATGCACAAAAGCTTGCTCAGAAGGATACGAAGAAGAAAGATCAGAGGGCGTTGTTCTACATCCATCAGTGTGTGGATGAAAACGTGTTTGAGAAGATTGCTGACTCAGAAACGGCAAAGGCCGCGTGGGACACACTGATCAGATGCTATGGTGGTGATGCATCAGTGAAGAAGGTAAAGCTTCAGTCCTTACGAAAGCAGTATGAGAATCTCAACATGAAGAACAATGAGAAGGTCTCTGAGTACATCTCAAGAATGATTTTGATCACTAATGAGATGAAGGCGTGTGGAGAAACACTCTTAGAACAAGTAATCATTGAGAAGGTATTGAGATCACTTACCCCTCAGTTTGATTACATTGTGGTAGCTATTGAACATTCCAAGGACTTGAGTTCCATGAGAATTGAAGAGCTACAAAGCAGTCTAGAAGCACAAGAGTTGCGTTTGATTGAGAGAAACTCTGAAAGAGAAGTAGAGCAGCAGGCTCTGAAAGCAGACTCTGGTAAGAATCATCAGAAGAAGTCTTGGTCAGAAGCCAAGAGAAGGTCTGATGGAGTTCAGAAGCCTGAAACTTCAAACTCTGATAAGCAAAAGTATCAGAAGGGAAAAGAGAAGTTTGACAAGAAGAAGATTCAATGCTACTGTTGTCAGAAGTTTGGTCATTTTGCTTCTGAGTGTCGGTCAAACAAAGAAAGGAAGTCAGAAGAAGCAAATATAGCCAGAAGCTCTGATGACTCTGATGGTGAATCTGTGTTGCTAATGGATTCTGAGACTAATGATATGAATTCATCAGAGTGGTGGTATATGGACACAGGGTGTTCAAATCATCTTACTGGAAACAAAAGGTGGTTGGTTGACTTTGACTCGAGTAAGAGTACAAGGATCAGATGTGCTGATGATAAATACCTTAATGCTGAAGGTATGGGAAATGTCAGAGTCACTCTGAACAATGGCAAATCAGCATTGATTCAGAATGTATGGTATGTACCTGGCATGAAAAGTAATCTGATGAGTGTAGGGCAATTGATTGAGAAAGGTTTTTCAGTTACCATGAAGGACAATCTTCTGAAGCTGTATGATCGTAATCAGAAGCTGATTATGGAGTCAGAACAGGGAAGGAACAGGACATTCAAAGTGAATGTTAAAACTGCAGACTCTGAATGCCTTAGTGCAACAAGTGTTGAGAAGGATAGTGAGTTGTGGCATAGAAGATTTGGTCATTTAAATTTCAGAAGCCTAGGGCATTTGAAATCAAAGAATCTGGTAAATGGAATTCCTACAATCAAGAAACCTGAGAAGTCATGCAAGGTGTGCATGGAAGGAAAGCAACCAAGACTGCCATTTTCATCAGGAGTAGCTCCAAGAGCAAAACATGCATTGGGAGTAGTACATTCTGATGTGTGTGGTCCATTTCAGGTAGCATCAATTGGAGGGAATAAATACTTTGTGTCATTTGTAGATGAATTTACTAGAATGACATGGGTATCCCTGATAAAGTACAAACATGAGGTGTTTGCTGAGTTTAAGAAGTTCAAAGTGAAAGCTGAGAAGCAGAGTGGTCAGAAGCTGAAGATTCTCAGAACGGATGGTGGTGGTGAGTTTAATTCCAATGAGTTTAAAACTTTCTTTGAAGAGAATGGAATTGAGCATGAGGTTACTGCTCCTTACACTCCTCAACACAATGGTCTTGCTGAAAGAAGAAATCGTACTTTGCTTGATATGGTGAGAAGCATGCTGAAAGAGAAGAAGCTTCATCATAATTTATGGGGTGAAGCTGTTGCAACAGCATGTTATGTGCTCAACCGATGTCCAACGAAGAAGTTGAAGGAAATAGTTCCTATTCAAAAGTGGACTGGAGATAAGCAAAGTGTTAGTCATTTGAAGGTGTTTGGTTCTGTTTGTTACAAACATGTTCCAGAAGCTAGAAGACAGAAGCTGGATGATAGAAGCAAAGTTATGTTATTGGTAGGGTACCACAGTACAGGTGCGTACAAGCTCTATTGTCCAGAGACTAATAGAATTGAATTCAGCAGAGATGTCATTGTGAAGGAATTAGAAACTTGGGATTGGAACAAAACTCAATCCAACTCTGATGTGATATTTCTTGAAGGAGACTCTGAACGAGATTCAGACTCTGAAGGTGATTCAGATTCTGACGATGATCCGGGCTCTGAAGGTGATTTAGGCTCTGAAGGTGATTCAGGCTCTGAAGGTGATTCAGGCTCTGAAGGTGGTCCTGAAGGAGACTCTGAAAGTCAAGGCTCTGATGTTGAAGCTTCTGAAGATAGTACTTCTGAACCTCCAACCTCTGAAGGAAATCATGTGGAACAAGATCAAAGACCACAGAGAATCAGAAGCATTCCAAGAAGGTTTGCAGGGTTTGATATGCTGCAAGACACTGAAGTAGACTCTGAGGGAGAAGTTATTCAGTGTGCTATGTTAGTAGACTCTGAACCCGTGAGTATAGAAGAGGCTCTTAAGCAACAAGTCTGGGTGCAGGCCATGAATGAAGAACTTGATGCTATCAAGAGAAACAAAACTTGGAAGCTATCAGAACTTCCAAAAGGCAAGAAAGCCATCAGTGTCAGATGGGTTTTCAAGCAGAAGCTAAAGCCAGATGGATCAATTGGCAAATACAAAGCAAGGTTAGTAGCAAGAGGATTCTTACAGAAATCTGGGCTAGATTATTTTGAAGTGTTTGCACCTGTAGCAAGACATGAAACAATTAGACTGGTAATTGCAATAGCTGCTAACAGGAATTGGCCTCTGATGCATTTAGATGTGAAATCTGCATTTCTGAATGGTCCATTACAAGAGGAGGTATATGTGTCACAACCTCCTGGTTTTGAGAAAAAGAATCAGGAAGAGATGGTGTATAGATTACATAAAGCCTTGTATGGATTGAAACAGGCACCCAGAGCCTGGAATATGAAGATTGATTCTTTCTTCAAGAAGCATGGGTTTCAGAAATGTGAATTGGAGTATGGTGTTTATGTTCAACACACTTCAGAAGGCAATATGATTCTGGTATGTTTATATGTTGATGACATATTGCTGACAGGAAGCTCTGAACAAGAGATAGCTAAGTTCAAGAAGGCTCTGATGAATGAATTTGAGATAACAGACCTTGGTAAAATGAGTTACTTTCTAGGGATGGAGTTTATGTACTCTGAGAAAGGAATCATTTTACATCAAATGAAGTATGAACTTGAGCTTCTGAAGAGATTTAAGCTGGAAAATTGCAAAATTGCAAAATTGCAAAATTGCAATTACACCTTCTGATACCAATCAGAAGCTGGACTCAGATTCTGATGGAGAGGATGTGGATGCTACAACCTTCAAACAGTTGGTTGGTTCTCTAAGGTATTTGTGCAATACCAGACCTGATATTTGCTATGCAGTTGGAATGGTTAGCAGATTTATGAGCAAACCAAAATGGTCCCATTACCAAGCTGCTGTCAGGATTTTGAGGTATATAAAGGGAACTCTGAAGCATGGTGTGCTATTCCCTTCTGAAGGAAAGACCGAATCAGAGCTTCTGAGCTACTCAGACTCTGATTGGTGCGGAGACATGGTTGATAGAAGAAGTACTTCTGGGTACTTGTTTAAATTCCTGGGAGGTCCTATTTCTTGGTGCTCCAAGAAGCAACCTGTTGTGGCTCTATCAACCTGTGAAGCTGAATATATAGCAGGCGCTCTGACTGCATGCCAAGCTGTGTGGATTCTGAACTTGTTACAGGATCTGAAGATTAAGGTAAACAAGCCTCTGAAGCTGATGATTGATAACAAGTCTGCAATCAATCTTGCCAAGAACCCAGTGCTGCATGGGAGAAGCAAGCACATTGAGACCAAGTATCACTTCTTAAGGAATCAGGTTCAGAATGGAGTGTTAGAAGTTGTGCACTGTAGCACTCAGAAGCAGCTGGCAGATGTGATGACAAAGGCAATCAAGACTGACCAATTTCTTCGTTTGAGGGATGGAATTGGTGTTGTTAGTTTTGTGTAAATATAAATTAAGGGATGGTGTTAGAAATAATTTATATTTAAGGGTATTTTAGTATTTTTACTATGGTGTCTTTATGACCTAGTCTTTGTGTATAAATAGGAGTAGTGATATCATCATAGAAGTTAGTGCCTTTATTCTTCTTGTAGCCGTCATTTCAAGTTCATTAAATACAATTCTCTTTTCTATTCATTTATCATCTTTGTGCACCAACAATCTTCTTGTGGTTCTCGGGAGATTATTTAGTAAAACCATATTTCAATTGTGGCTCATAAAAAAAAGTCAAATTGTACTAAAGATGATTTTATCTTTAATAGATTTGATCTTCCCATTTTTTTGTTTTTCTTAAGTCCTTTGGATGAGTTTGGTTTTATATCTCCCAACCCTACTCTTGTTTTTCTTTTTTGACTATCAATAACACTTTTGGGGTGTTGCACATGATTATTAGTTTGTTAGTATCAAAATATTTGAGATTCAGTAATTCTCATAACGAAATATTTTCACTTTAAATTTGTTTTCTTTAAAATAAAAATGCACCATACTTTCTATAAATTTTTGAAAAATAATTTAAGTTTTTAAAAATTGAATACTAATAAGAAATTATAAAACAAAAGTCTTAGTCTAAAATTTCAATCAATATACTTTGACACCTTTTGACAACACAATATCCTCATATTTATCACTATCAGAGAAGGCAAAAACAAATAAACAAGAAAAATAAAGTTTTTTTTGACTAAAAGGAAAAATAAAGTTAAAAGCATAATAAGTTAATAACAAAATTTTAAAAAGGAAAAAAGGTGGTGTCGGTATTCTTTGTAATAATTCACTAATATTCTCTTTCTCTCTTTTTAGGTAAGGGACAAAAAATAGTATCCCTCATAAGCACTCTTTCCATGTGGAATGTGAATATGTGAGACTTTTTTTAGAGAGAAAATATACAAGTTCATTAAGGTTGCCTTACTTTTAATTCATGTATCATCATTCTCCATGATTAATAGGAGTTAACCTAAGCTGGACTTATACATATTTTATTATTAAACCATAATATTTATTATAAAATATTTAGTGCAATGTCACATGCATCTATTAAAAGGCTAAAAATACCCACACTTTAGTGCTGCTAATACTGTTTTTTTAGTATTGATTTAGTGAGATGGCCATGTGAAGTGTGGAATGGAGTATGAACTTGACCATTAGACATGCAATATTTCAATGAGCAATAAATTTCTGAATACTATGTCACATGAGGGACATAAATATTTTGCATCTAGAACATTCATTAGATTAGTGAAAAATATTTGCAAAGGTCATGGCCCAATGAATATGGGCTATAAATTAAGCCCACAGTGAAGAGTACCACAGATGATAGGAGCAATTGCCTCAAAAGAGCAATTTTATCGATATTCGGATTTGGAATGGAGTGTGAGATGAGTTACAAGTAAATCGAAAAATGTGTGTCCTTATAAATTAATGAGATCCGACTTGCATGCCTTAACCTGGACTCGATTCCTCCTTCCATCGGGTCAAGTCCTTGGACACCCTTTTGTTTCCTTTTTTTTTAAGTTAGAGTCAGATCCGATCCATAGTTTATGGGTTATGATGGGTTCGCGAGAGCAACTTTTGTATACCCTACAATCATGTAGTTGTTGATCTCGAATGTTAGATTATAAGATCAAATAGTTTATATTTTGACATTTTATTTTGGATTCAAATTACCAAGTCGATACATGGATCATCCAAATTTTATTCCGATAATTTAGATTGTGTGATTGCGTTAAATGGTTGATTATTTTTTTTGTTGTCAAATAGTTTAGCGGTTAAACTCACACACCTTTATTATGGAGAAGTAGGGAATCTCAAGTTTGAAACTCAAACCTCTACAAATTAGCGTCCCTGCAACTACCACCTGACTTAACAATGAGTGATTTTCTGATTGTTGTACTTGCAACAATATCTTCTCTAAAAACTTTTTAATATGTTTTTTTTTTTACAAAAGAGGACCCAAGCTCATTTTAACATGTTTTCATGTGAATCTTTCTATATCATGTAGATCTCATTGCTCTTTGGTTGAGTACATTTTCAAAATATTAACATAAACATGAATTTTATCTATGTAAGCCACGCTGAGAGAAAGGAGTAACCATTAACTTTTCTTGGTCACATACTCTTTTTTTCTTTCTTTTGAAAGGGCTTAATGACATGCATAATGATAATTAAAATCTACTCCCCTAGCTATGAAATTATGTTAATTTTCTGTTTTCACTAATTTTGTAAAAAGTATTATATTGTCTTCAAAAAATTATAAAAGAAACAGCTAGAACGTTCATTTTGTTTTTAATATTTTGTTCACAAATTTGTAAAACCAAAAAATTAATGTGTAATTATAAGTGTATTTTTTTCCAAAACATAATTCTTCAAATTAATGAATTTTGTCTTGAAGCTAAGATATATAATTTTTGTCTCCACGTGTAACTTTTACACTCAAACTTACTATTCAACGCAATTTCACATGATGAACAAATCAAAACATAAATCATTCTTAGACTCACTTTTAACTAAAATCAATTTTGCGACTATGAAACCAAATACATACTAAATAAGTATTGATGATTTAAATTACATTCGTACAACAAAATCAATAATACCTCATTTCAACAATACAAATAATCTTAAAAGTCCTTACAACAAGGGAACATTTAGAAACAAAAACCAAGCCAAATACTCACAAATTTGTGAGTGATTTATTTCCCTCAGTTTATCTCTCTCTTGCCTATAGCTACTTAATATACAAAGAAGAATGATCAATGCTTTGTAAACCTCTCAAGGACTTGAAAGTAATCAGGGAAAGTTTTTCTGGTGCAACCAGGATCCTTGATGGTAACTGGAACATCACCACAAGCAGCAAGAGAAAATGCCATGGCCATTCTATGATCATCATATGTATCTATTGATGTCACATTCAATTTCTCAGGTGGTGTTATCACACAGTAATCAGGACCTTCTTCAACCGTCGCTCCTAGCTGAAATATCGATAAAGTAATTAAATTGAGTGACATGTGAAAATTCAGTGAGTTGGAAACTATAAAGGAAGCAGCGGCAGCGGCAGCGGCATGAGACTCACCTTTCTGAGTTCTGTGCAGATTGCTATCATTCTTTCTGTCTCTTTAACTCTCCAACTTGCCACTGAAAAATATTGAATAGATGAGTTAATGAGCTGAAAACAAGTTTGCTAAATAGTTCAATACATAAAAGTAGGGAATATTATAAAAATCTATTTAGCACCGGCACTTCAGATTGAAGGTGTGTTTGGTATCTAACACCAACACATGTTGCACTTAATTATTCCATTTTCTCAAATTATTACTAGTGTCGGCCTATTAGTGTCATATCTGGTGTCTATGTTAGTGTTTAATAGCATAAATTGCACATGATGGTATAACAAGAGAAACATTCCCACCCTTCGTTCCCTTTTTTTTTTTTACAAAACTAGCACCATTCAACCATTGAAAAATTTGTAACCTCAAGGGGCGGAATTTAAATCCCCTCGGTAACAATTGTGAAATAGAATTAATGTCACTTTGATGAATAATAATTTCCCCAACAACATTTTTTCTGATAAAATATAGTTTTGGAAAAAGAACTCAAGAACCAAATGATAAATAATTAAGAAATATTGAAACTAATCCTATGAGATAATCTAAGATAAGAATATAATCCTAAGACACAACCTAAGTTGTTCTAGGATAAGATCGAGATATTAATATGACTGATTATAATAATTTCACTGGCAACAATAAAAGTGTTAAAATAAGCTCTTAAAGGAATAAAACAAAGAGCTAAACCATACCATCTCTAATAGTAGTGGAGCCATTAGCAAATAGTGCAACAACAGCAAGTGTCATGGCAACATCTGGCATCTTGTTCATATTGACATCAATAGCTTGCAAGACTTTCCGACCAGAAGAATCCCGTGGAGGCCCGGTAACTGTGACACTGTTTTCTGTCCATGTAACTTTAGCTCCCATCTTTTCAAGAACTTCAGCAAATTTTACATCTCCCTTTAAAAGAACGACAAAGTTAAACAAAAGCGTTGTAAATATATGACAATTAATTATATCTATCAGTATTGATCAGAAGCCTATTCAGCATAACAAGACAAAACACAATGAAATAGTTGCAGACGACGCAGTTAAAGAGATGAAATAGAGCATCAAAGAGCTATTGAGAATACAATGATAAGCTCTTCTTCTGGGAGCCAGCAGAAAATGATAGTCTCGGCTAGAAAGTATCAGATGCCACCATGAGCTTGTTTATTTAAGATTAAAATAAAAGTGATTATCAGATAAAATAATTTAGATATTACTTTTGGAGACTAGTATGTGAAGCAAAAACTAACTTGTTTATAATAGTGAAAATCGCTTTTTTAATCTTCTCTCGCATTTACCACTCATTAAAATCAGATTTTTTTTTTTCAAAAGCTACTAACAACAACTTCTCATTTTAATAAAAAAAAAACATTTTTTTAGATTCTGGCTGATTTAAAACAAATACAATTCAAATCACTAAAAATGATTTATTAGTTTCTCTCAAATAATTTGTAACAAACAAACTCTAAATTATTTAAGCATAAATACCTGTAAACTGCTTGTCCCACAGCCTATAACAGTGATAGTTCCACCAGTAACTGCTGCACCAGCTAGGAAGTAACTAGCACTCGACGCATCGCCTTCAACGAAAGCATTGCCAGGAGACCTAATAGGAAATGACATTTATTAATCTCATAGCATTAAGATGGTAAAAAGTGATGCGCCTCAAAATCATAGAAACCTACTTGTACTTTTGACCTCCATGGACCGAGAACTTATCCCAATTAGCACTGTGTTCTACAAAGACTCCAAAGCGCTCCATTAACTTCAAAGTCATTTCGACATACGGAACAGAAATCAGTTTGTCAACAATCTCAATCTCCACGTCACCAAGAGCTAATGGAGCTGCCATGAGCAAAGCCGTTAGGTACTGACTGCTAATAGATCCGGAGAGTTTCACCTGCACACGAGAAGGGAAATAAGATTAGAAATGGATCAAATGACAGCTATTATAATATTTCCTTTGGAGAGAATGAGGAGGTGAATGTAGAATTCAAAAAGCTTGGCATATTTTAAAGCAAGTATGCAAATTATTTCTTTTAAAAGGAAAGTCGGTGACTTGATGCACAATGGATACATGAATAGTAGAAAAGCTATACATGTGAGGGATCTAATTCGAAAAACAAATTAGGATCTGTATGGATTGGCTTATTGAACTTATATCTGCGCATAAGCACTTGTGAGACTGTTTGACAGAGGTTATGGAAACAGCTTATGACATGTACATAAACTGTTTTCAGCTTATTTCCATAATCCCTCCATGATAGCTTATGAAAACAGTTTGACGTTAGTTATTTTATCTTTCATTATAAAATAACTTATCCATAAGCACTTACAGGATAAGCGCTTAACTAAGCTGTTTATCAAACAGGGTTTTAGTGTATTATAATAGTTATTCTAAAGAAATGGAGGGGAGGCTCCTTAATTAGAGTTTTACTCTCCCAACAGGAAAGTTCATACGGCACACGAAATTGTGAAATTTGACTTGGATAACTCTCACGTCGGTTATCATGAAATGTGGGTATGGATGAGATGTAATACAAACACACAAGCATAGATAGAGTAGAGCAATGATATGACATCAGATGAAAACTAACGCTAGCCTTACCTTTCCCCCTGGAAGCCCTCCCTTCCCAATTATACGAACAGGTGGACAGTTTGTGCCAAGAAAACAATCAACATCAGCACCAAGTTGCTTAAGACCCGAAACCAAATCCCCGATTGGTCTCTCTCTCATTCGGGGCACCCCATCAAGTATGTATCTGAAATATATAGAACATGAAGTAGATCTATTTAGAGACTAGATTTTGAAGATGCTTTGGTTCATTCCTCAAAAAACATGTTAGTATATGCTAGACTTTGACTTGTTAAATAAAGACACATAATTAAAGTTTATTTTAAGAAGAAAAATCGACTAATCTGGATGAACTTCATATTAGAATAGAAGAAGATTTTATTTGTTGTGCTTAGGTCTACGACAAACCTTGTATTCCCCCCTGCAGCAACCAAGGCTGCCGTCAAAGGACGCATTGCAGTACCAGCATTTCCAAGGAATAAATTAACTTCATCATTAGATCCTCTACCAGTGGGAAATAATCCACCACTTCCTTCCACAACTGCTTTTTTAGTTGTTTTGTCGTCTTCTACACGAAGTCCAAGGGTCTTCAATGCCTCAAGCATGTAATGAATATCCTCACTATCCAACAAGTTCTCTACAACAGTTGTTCCCTGAACAAAAAAATAGTAGTTTCTACTCAACATGACATCCATTAAGGAAGTAAAAGTAATAAAAATAATACAGTGAAAATTAAACCAAAGTTGAGAATTGAGACACCACATATTTGACTCCTCTAAGGGACAAGTGCACTTAAAAGAATAAATTGCAATGGTAATAGTTGGTTGAAAAATCAATGGTTAAGATTGTGGCAAAATTCATAAACATGCATAACAAATATTGAAGTTGCAATTACAATTCTGAATTTTATCCTCTAAAGTGCAATCTTCACTTTAGAGAAGCCAAATTCAAAACATATACATATAAATGTGTGTGCATACATATATAGATTGGTAGACCGAGTATCTCTACACACAATTGCAGAGACTAATCCCTTAAGCCGGGTAAGACCGGAATGGGATATGAATGCATCATTTTCACTATCAAATTAAATTAAAATACATAGAAACAATTTAATACTCAAAATCAAACTACACATCCAAACTTCAGCTCCTAATCACAGAACCACAAAATATACAAATAAATAAAAGCTTCACCTCAGAGAGAGCAGCAAGAAGCAAAATTCGATTGGATAAAGACTTTGACCCAGGCAATGTAATACTCCCAGAAATTTCACTAATGGGTTCCAACACAATCTCCGGCACCGTCGACGGCTTCTCTGCAGCAGCAACCGAAGCAGAAGCCTTAAACACAAAGGAATTTCCCCTACCCATATCATACTTTTCAATAAAGACTCCATTTTTACCCTTCAAGCTCCATGATTTTGAAGAACCCCAAAGATTTGACCTCAATGAAACTGATTTTGCTGAATTGGGTTTGTGGGAATTGGATGAATGGTGGAAAAAATCGGTAATTTGAGCTAAATTGTTGATTCTACTCAACTGGGCCATTTCAATTTTGATTAAAGTTTCAAATTTTATTATTGGTTTTTTGTTAAATGTATATTGGTCTTTGTTGTTGGGAGGGTTTTTGTGAGAAAGAGTTTGGGGGTTGGTGTAAGGTGCGGTGGTTGTTGGATTAATATGAAAAGGTTGTTTTTTTAGTGACCAACTAGTAATACAAAACAATTGATGAATTGCTTATAGCAAAATAATTTGAGTGAAAAAATTGAAGTTTTGATTCATGAACTTCACCTACCAACAAGGAAAATGGGTTTAAATGTTTGACTATGAGTGTTTTTTATTTTTTTTGGGAATACACTATGGTCTATGGGGAGTAATATGAGTTAAGATCAGCTCCAATTCTCCTATCCTCCAGTTGCCCAGTTTGCTTCACCGATGTGCGACACGTGGCAAAAGAACATTTCAACGGTTCAGATTGAATGTCAAAAATTAGGTTAAATGGAAAAAAACAATAAAATTGAATTTGAGAAAATAAAATATTCATATATAAAAAAAATTACTCCCTCCGTTTCTTTTTGTTTGTTGTTTTACAAAAAAAAAATTGTTTCAAATTGTTTGTTGTTTTGATAATTTAAGGTTATATTTTGTCTATTATACCTTCCTTCCTATAGTTTTTTTTATTGACTAAATTTTATATAATCTTTTTATTATATTTTTTTTACTAATATTTTTCGTATAATTTTTTTATTGTATTTTTTTTAACTAAATTTCTTCATATAATCTTTTTATTGTTTTTGAAAAGATAAAGTGTGTGAAAAAAAAAGTAGAATTTTTTTGGTTGATTAAAATTAGAGTATAATATATTCCAAAAAAATGGTATAATAGAAAAATAAAGTACAAAAATACACCTTAATTTGACTTTTTTTTTCTCAAACAACAAACAAAAAAGAACTGAGAGAGTATTTCATGTGAACTCTCGAATTTTCAAAGAAAGGATGGTTTGATAATTCGCAATACGATCAAAATTTACATAAAATTTAGAAAACAATTGTTCAATTCAAAATTCAAATTAAATTTTATCCAACTATTTGATAAAAATAGGTGAAATACTAGGATACAAGTAAATCAGTTTAATGTATAATTTTAAATTAAAGAAAAATTACATTAGCTTTTTTTTTATAGGTCATACTAGCATGTACTATAAGAATACATGTTAAAGTATCTATACAAAAATTTTGCTTTTAAAATAATTAATTTTATCTCTTTAACAACATATAGTAGAGGGGTTGCATACTTGCATAACACAGTTACTATCGAATGGGTTGGTGAGAAGAGAGAGGTTTGGTGGTGAGATTCAACAGCCACTAGTTCTTACCAACCATGTGGGATCCCTTTATTAAATAATAATTATCTTTTTATTTATGATAATATATAATAGTTTTAAACTAAAAATAGAAGACAAAATATGAACTAATTCATTATCAACTAACAAACCCATCATGTGTTGAAAAAAAAAAGTGTATGTTAAAAAGTGTGATGTTAGTATTTCTCAATTGAAAAATTCTAAGAGGTGTATAAAAATATATTATAAATAGCAACCTAAACACATTTCTATTTTAATGAAAGAAAATGAAAATCATAGAAAACGGTGAGAATTCCGACTCGCTCTTTGTAGTTTTGTTTTTTTTAGTTTTCACCACTAGTTGAATCTGACTCGGAGGTCAGTTCTAGCATCAAGTGGTTTCAGCCTCTTCCGATCGCAATTGCGGGGATCAAACCGTGGTCTTGTAGTTTTATTTGCGGAACTCAATACCTCATTTTATCATTTGAGCGTTTTTTTATTTATTTAATTGTTATGGTCTCCAGAATTATAGCTTTTCTTGACTGTTGTTGTTATCCATTGACTTGTGACAATTTTCCAAAAACACACAAATGCTTAGTATATTGCAATTGAACACTCATGAACATAATTGAATTTAACAATGTGGCAATACAAAATTCAATTGGTTGAAAAGTTTACAAGTTCATAAAAATTTATTAGTGTACTCATTCTTTGATCTATGTTGCTTAGCTTCAGTCACAACAATCCCAAGCAACAATAATCTTCTAACCTTTTTCTTATTCAAGCAACAACACAATGCAATTGAAACATTCTTCTTTGTGTAGATATATCAAAACTAAAAAAAGAAGAAAGAAAAGAAAGAGAGAAAGTTCTTAAATGAACAGAAACTAATAGTTCTAAATAAGCTCTTTTGCTGCAGCAATAACAGCTTCTTTAGTTATGCCAAACTCTTTGTATATTCTTCCTGCAGGAGCACTGGCTCCGAAACGATCGATACCGATTGCTTTACCTTTGCTTCCAACAATTTTCTCCCACCCGAATGTTGATCCGGCCTCAATGCTGACTCTAGCCGAAACAGCACCAGGGAGAACACTCTCCTTGTAAGCGTCTGATTGTTCATCGAAAAGTTCCCAAGAAACAAAGGAAACAACTCTAACAGCCTTTCCTTCTTTTCTTAGATCTTCGGCAGCATAGTAAGCAATTTCCAATTCGGAACCGGTTCCGATCAAAATGACATCAGGTTTGTTTCCTGTTGAGTTGTCAGAGACGATGTATCCACCCTTTCCAACTCCTTCAATAGAAGTTCCGGGAAGGTTTGGCAATTTTTGTCTAGAAAGGGCGAGGATAGAGGGTCTCTTTCTGTTGAGAACGGCAACTTTGTATGCTCCAGCGGTTTCATTACCGTCGGCGGGACGGAGCATCAAGATATTTGGCATTGCCCGGAAGCTTGCCAAGTGCTCTATAGGCTGGTGGGTTGGCCCATCCTCTCCAAGTCCTATTGAATCGTGAGTCATGACATATATAACACCAGATTCGGATAGGGCAGAAAGCCTTATGGCACCGCGCATGTAGTCGGTGAAAACAAAGAAGGTTGCACAATATGGAATCAGTCCTGGGCTGTGAAGAGCAATGCCGTTGCAGATTGCTCCCATTCCATGTTCTCTAACACCGAATCTAACATTACGCTCTGCTGGAGTTTCACTTTGGAAGTTCCCAAACGCTTTCAGCAAGGTCATATTGGAAGAAGCAAGATCTGCACTGCCACCGAGAAGACCGGGAAGAACCTTCGCAAGGGCATTAAGGTTTGTCTGGGACAGATTTCTCGTGGCATCAGCTGGGACCTCTGGAGTGTAAGTCTGAAATCAAATTGGAACGGTGATCAATATAATATCGGTTGGTAAAATCAGATTCATGATCAATTTCGGTTGGTACATACTCCACAACTTGAAAATTCGAAATTTACTCACCGGAAGTGCTTTCTCCCAACCAGAGGGTAATTCACCACTGATAATAGATTTTAATACTGCGGCTTCCTCCTTGTACTTCTTTTCGTATGCAGCAAACTTAGCATTCCACTCAGATTCAAGTGCAGCACCCTCGGGAATGTGGCGACTCCAATGCCTGCAAACGAAAAAGCAATTCTTATTAAGCAACATATTTATCATAACAGTGGTAGTAATAAGAGAAATCAATAACTACATCATCCATACTTTTTGACATCCTCGGGCACGTGGAAAGGCTCATATGGCCATCCAAGATTATTTCTTGTGGCATCAACTTCTTTGGCACCAAGTGCACTTCCATGCACACTGTAGGAGTTTGATTTATTTGGAGAACCATAACCTATGGTTGTTGTGAACTGTGAAATAGATGAAAATCAGCAAATACCAAAAGATAGCAATTAATTAAACTGATAAGCACAAAGCTTACAACTCTTAATCAATTTCAATTTCCATATAATGAATGTGGAAGCATTGTTTAGTACAATCACTTTGATACCATTGTTTAGGGTTGTTTGTAACATATTCTTTTCTTAACAAAACTCACATTTGGAATTTTTCATCTTTTTGTTATAGCTTTTAAAAAATAATAATCACTTTTAGTAGCTTCTCTGGAAACACAAAATAGCTTATGGTTTTCTTCAAAATTTCTAAAAAATAACATCAATGTATGTCTTCAAAGAACAAAATCTTAACATGTTGGTTCTAAATGCACGACAGATTTTGCTAAACCTATTATAATTTATCCATTTAAAACTAACCTTGATCAATGTAGGTCTGTCTTTGACAGCTTTTGCTTCCTTAATGGCAGCACGAATCTCATCAAAGCCAGTGTTTCCATTCTTTACCCAAATAACATGCCACCCGAGACCCTCGAAACGTTTTTCAACACTCTCAGTGAAAGCAATTTCCGTGTCACCGTCAATAGAAATGTGGTTGTCATCATAAAACGCTATTAGTTTCCCTAGTCCCCAGTGTCCTGCAAGTGAGCAAGCTTCATTTGCAATTCCCTCCATTTGACAACCATCGCCCAATATACAATACCTATAGAATAAGCAAAACAACATTTAACTAAGGCCATTGGATACGAGAAGAAGAAAACGAGAAACGCGAGATTTGGCCATCTTACGTATAATGATCAATGATCTCATTGTCGGGTTTGTTAAATCTTGCAGCCAAGTGCTTCTCTGCAAGGGCTAAACCAACAGCATTGGCAATACCCTGACCAAGAGGACCTGCAAAATTAGCAAGAAAAGATGAAATGATCAAACAAACAACAACAACCAATGAAGTCCTGATACGTAGAACAGGTACCCGTATATCATAGGACACAAATATGCGGATACAAAAACTAAAATAAAACTAATAAGTAATATACTAGCATATAAACTTCAAGTATATCCAACCTGTTGTAACTTCAATTCCAGGAGTCTCAAAATTCTCGGGATGTCCAGGAGTCCTACTCCCCCATTGACGAAATTCCTTCAAATCTTCTTCCTAAATATCAAACCCAAACATAACAACATCAACAACATTTCAATATTTTGGTCAACAAGAAAGCAATACTAACAAGTAACAGTACACTCTTTTCATACACTAACCTTTCCATTAAAGGGTCAACACACAGTTTTAATAAAATAATCTATTTAACAAATAACTATATTAACCACAAAGAGTGTTAAATAGAGCAATTTGCATACACTTTTATTCAATAAGCAAAAAAAAAAAAAAAAAACTAGTATTGCAAAACTGTTTCAACTTTCAAAATGAACATACAGAACTCACCAAAATGGAGCGAAATAAACAATCACATACACACTACCCACAACAATAATACAAACAAATTTTTTTAGTGTAAGATACATGGTGTGTGTATGGTTCTTCAGCAACAAGAATTGATTTCGATTAAAATTGAGTTGCAAGTTAGTTCAACTAATAATTTGAGTGTAAAAAGCAATTCTGCAATTAAAAGCTTCAATTTCTAAGTTCTTGTTAGAATCAATTCGACTAGAAAGCAACCAAACATGTCAAAATCAATTATGTGTCTAGAATCAATTTTATCTTATCCAAAAGTAAATAAACCGTAGATAGATTAAAAGTGAGTTGAATATAAAGATATTTTGCGATGACAAAAATTAGTTTTGTAAAATTGATTTTACTTAAAAGTGAATTAAATATAAAGTTGGTTATCATTAGATATATTTACTTTAAAAGTAAGTTGAACAATAAATTTCAGCGTAAAATTCACATTTAGACTCAAAAACTCCAATTCACAGCTTCAAGTTAGAATCAATTTTTAAAGCATAATCACTTAACGCGAGAGTAACCAAACATGTCAAAATCAATTTTTCACGCCTAGAATTAATTTTGTCTCTTCAAATTGGAACCGAAAATCCACTAATAGATCTGGACAAAAATTTCAGAACAGACCACAACCTATAAAGCAGTGACAGAGACACCAGACAAGACAAAATTTGTTACTTACTAGTATCTATTTTGTGTCAGGTACTTTCTAGATCACAAGATACCCACTAAACACAAACCCCAAAAATTCACAAACCCATAACAAAAAACAAGAAAAGTTTCAATCTTTTGAACAAATCAACAAGACCCAGATAAATATTTTTGGATTACCTTGACACTGTCATAGCCAGCAAGATGAAGCAAAGCATACTGAAGCATACAACCATGACCAGCAGACAAAACAAAACGATCACGGTTAAACCAAAAAGGGTTTTTAGGATTATATCTCATAACTTCATCATAAAGAACATGACCCATTGGAGCACAACCCATGGGTAAACCCGGGTGACCCGAATTAGCTTTTTCAACTGAATCAATCGCTAGAAAACGGATCGTGTTGACTGATTTCTCAACAAGGGTTGTTTCAGTGGTTGGTGTTACGGCGGCTGAGGCATGTGGGATGGTGATGTGGCGGAGATGGGATTGAGATTGGGATTGAGAGAGGGAGAGGAGACGAGTGGGGGTTGGTGAACGGGTGAGGGAGATTGTGGATGGGAGAGAGGAGAGACGGGTGGTGGAAGAGGATGTGAGATGGGGGTTGGTGAGAGAGAGGGAGGTGGTGGAAGAAGAAGAAGAAGAAGCCATGGTTGTTGTTGTTGTGGAAAGAGGAAGAGAGAGTGATGAAAACGTTGATGAAGAATTTATTTTGATGTTGCAGTTTGTTTGGTTATGTTAGAGAGATTGTTGAGGTTGTCGCCCATGGACTGATCTGATGCATGTACATTGGAAGAGAGAGAAATAAAACATTTTTATTTTAGGTAAACAATTTATTTTGTTCTCTAAATATGTACTAATACTTTCATTGTTTATGTGGGAGGATAAATCATTTTGACTCATCTCATCTAATTGTATTTGGTAGGAAAAAGATTCCATACTGGAATTGTGTTATGAATCGTTCGATTTGATTGGATGATTAGAATTATTTTAGAGAATATGTAATTGAACTTTTGGATGTAAATTTAGTGGTCCAGATTTAATATAAACTACAGTGTTAAATTGGGCAAAAGTTATTATGCTTAAACATTATCCTTAAGCAGGGTGCTTAAGTTAATATTAGCCACACAGATCCTCTGCCACGTGTAATGATCATAGTCATCCCAGGAATTAACGGAATTTTCACACGCGCGGGTAACGGTTGCTTCACACAATTGACGGAAGTTCACACGCAGCTATCCGAGCTCTTCTCCGACGAGATCCGACACCGTAATCATCATCACCGTCTCCTCCGACGAGTTCCGACGCCGAAATCATCATCACCGGCTTTGGAATCCTCATCTCCGTCACTGATTGCATCGTTCATCGCCATCGTTGCCCATTATCTGTTATCACGTTAAGGTTTGTGTTGCACAGAAAATTGATTTCAAATTTGATTTTGATTTATTATGTTTGTTTTTTTATTTGATTTATTTTGTGGATGCATGTGGTTATTCTTTGATTTTCATGAGGAGGTTTATGAATCATTAGGTTGTTGTTTTTTTGCTGATTTGAGGTTGTATAGGATTTGTTTTTTTTGAAGATGGTAAAACTAACACTAATACACAACAAATTGTAATTAGTACTGATTGTGATGTAACTGATGTTAATAGACACAATGAATTTTTATTGACTTGTTTATGTGTGAAACCTAAAACCAAAGAGTGAAAATGGGATTGAGTAGTAAAAGGTTAGCAGCTTCTCAGAACACAAAACTTTAATAACTTCCAAGATGTGAAAATGGGATTGAGGTGCAAGTCTCTCCTGTAAATATTTTTTAGTAAATGCTATCTTTTCTGATGGAAGTAACCCGACAGCGCGACCGGTAACCGGTTTGCTCGGGAACATATACAGTTGTCAAGTTCCTTTTGCAATGCCAATATGTTTTAACATACCAAGTAATAGTATTCCAATACCTAATGCCAATGGTGCTAATCCTACTGTTAATGGTGTTTGATGGTGCTGAGACTTTGTTGAGGATTACAGTCCATTTGAATTACTTATGAACATTGTTGTTATGTGGAAGTGTGTGAAAGAATGTGGGAACTGTTTGATTACTGATATGATTTTTTCAGTTTGGTCTTTTTTTCTTTTCTTTTTGTTAGTTTGATTGCAGAATGTATTTGAAATCTTAGTTGTAATCTTATGTAAAAAGAATTCTACATGCTTAATGTCTAATGTTGATGAAATTTAAGGGGATTCATTGTATAACCTCCAATGAATTGTAATTTTGTTTAATTTTGGGCTGTAGGTCCTCATAGTAGTGGATTAATTGTAATGTTTCATTAGCAGCATGATCATCATTATTGTCATATGTTTTAAATTATATGCAACCATAATGATTGTTAAATGGTTTCCAGTTGTTATACCTTGAAACCATGAATATAGAGGAATGGTTTCAAGAACAACAACAATTGTCTATGTAAATGATTTTTAAGTACACTACTTTATGCATGTTACTTTTGCTTTTGATCTCAATAAACATTTGTAGAGACAAGGGGAGAGCCTGTGAAAGTGAAACCTTCAATTTAACTATTTCAAGTATCAATGCAAAACCAAATTCTACATGCTTAATGTTTAATGTCGATGAAATTTAAGTGGATTCATTGTGTAACCTCCAATGAATTGTAATGTTGATTAGTTTTGGGCTGTAGGTCTTCATAGTAGTCGATTAATGGTGATGTTTCATTAGCAGAATGATCGTCATTATTGTCATATGTTTTAAATTATATGCAACCATAATGATTGTTAAATGGTTTCCAGCTGTTATACCATGAAACCATGAATATAGAGGAATGGTTTCAAGAACAACAATTGTATATGTAAATGATTTTTAAGTACACTACTTTATGCATGTTACTTTGGTTGTTGTTCCAGTGGTTAACTTAATTTGACATGATTTTTGTTTATAGGGATTGTTGCTGTTTTTAATGGATTCGATGGCAACTTCATCTGAAATTGCCCCATTGTCTGTTGTTGATAGTTCAAACACACAGGCTGATAGTTCAAGAACAGTTATTGATACATTTCAATGCTACTCTCCTACTAAAAAAGAAAGTTGGGAGTCTCTTGCTTTTAAATCCGTTGAAGATGTTGAAAAATTTTATGGTGACTATGCATTGAAATGTGGGTTCTCAGTTCGGACTTTGATGAGACAAAAAAAGAATTCACAAAATAAGCCATCTGATAGATATCACTATGTACGTTATGGTTGTAACAAACAAGGTTACAAGAAAGGAAGTTTGTTGGATCCAAAGAACAAGGCAAAATCAGAGAGTCCTGTTGTTGTTGAATTTGAGAAAGTAAAAGAAAAAGCAGAGGAAAGGGTTGGTTGTACAGCTGCGATTTCTTTGAAGTTGGATGAAACTCTGGATGCATATAAGATATACAAATGGGATGTGCCTCATTGTCACCCGTTACATAAAGCGGAGCATGGACGTTTTTTGAGATCATTTAGAGGAGTCAATGAAGTGCAAGGACAGCTAGCTGTAATCAATTCTCAAGCTGGGATGTCCATGAGAACTTCTTATGAAGTAATGGGTCGGGGAGTTGGAGGCACAGAAAATTTGCCTTTTCGATTTTCGGATTTAAAAAATTATTTGATGACAATCCGTTCGAAAGAGATGGTGGTTGGCGAGGCAACTGTGATTCAAGAATTTTTTAGGAATGAAGCTTTGTCGAAACCATCCTTTTATTATGATATTCAAGTTGATGCACAAGAAGATATAGCTAGTATATTTTGGGCAGATGGGATTATGCGGCTTGATTACGCTTTATTTGGTGATGTTATAAGTTTTGATACAACCTACCGAACCAACAACCAGTATCGCCCTTTAGGTTAGTTTTTTGAACTTCTACCAAGTTAAAAATTATTGTTTTTATTCCATTATGTTATATATTGTGTTGCCATGAATAGTATGGGTAAGTTGAATATGTTCAAACCATTTACCAATAAAAATGGTTCCTTTCTATATCATACTGAAACCATTTATCATTAATAGTGGTTTCACTTGGTAATATGTTGAAACCAAAACAGCCCTTTTATGGTTTCAGTGTTTTATAATATCACTGAAACCATAATTTTGATATCTGGTGTGTGTCCTTTTAGTTGCTCCATTTTATATTTCAATGATAGTGTGGCATTTGTTTGATAGTTTCAGTACCCTACATAATCAATTATAAGTAGCTGTTACTAGAAATTTGGAATTCAATTTATCCTTATGTAATTATGATTGATCCTTGCAGTACCTTTTCCTGCTGATAGTGTGGGCAAAAAGGTTGTTTTATTTGGTTTTTATGTTGTTTGTGAATTCAGAACCAATGAGAAATCATAAGTGTAGGTTAATGGTTTCACTGAATGTAACTGAAACCATAAATGTGACTGAATGGTTTCACTGTATTTATTTCTGAAACCAAAGTAGCCCCCTTATGGTTTCAGTTATAGTATCCCCCTTATGGCTGAATGTTTTCAACCTCAAGATAATCAATTATAAGTGAAATAATAATTATGATTGATCCTTTGCATTTGTTTTGTTTGAAATAATGTTTGAATAATAATTATGATTGATCCTTGCAGTTGTTTGAATAAAGAGAAACCATAAATGTGGCTTAATGGTTTCACTGGATATGTATCTGAAACCAAGTATCCCTCTTATGGTTTCACTAGGTTTTTAATTATTTGGGGATTATATTTTTGATCTAAATATTAATGGTCCTTTTATATATATGCATTTTTTCCCCTGATTTGGTTCATTTACATTTCAGCTGCATTCATGGGCTTTGACAATCATCGGACAAGTGTTTTATTTGGTGCTGCTCTTTTGTATGATGAGACTTCAGCAACTTTTGATTGGTTGTTTACGACTTTTTTGAAGTGTATGTCTGATAAGAAACCACAATCCATATATACGGACCAGGCGCCTGCATTGTTGAAGTCAATTCCTAATGTTTTTGAGGGTGTTTTTCATGGCCTTTGCTCATGGCATATGTCAGAGAATGCAAAGAAGAATCTTGGGTCTCGTGCAAATGGTGCATTTTTTGATGAGTTCAATTATTTGATTTCAAATGTTGAGACTGAATCGGATTTTGATTATAGCTGGGATCAGATGATGAAAAACTGCTTTGGTGGAAGGCCAACTTCTGACTTTAGTTGGCTTGTTCAAACACACAAGAATCGTAAGCACTGGTCTTCAGTTTGGGTCAAGTCGCATTTCACAGCTGGTTTGAAAACGACCCAATTAAGTGAGTCCTTTAATGCGTTTCTTCGTGGTTTTCTGCAACCTGACCATTCTCTAGTTCAATTCTTTAGCCATTTTAATATCATGGTTCAGAGACTGAGGGAAAAGCATGCTGAGTTGGACTTTAAGGCTGCAAACACTAGATCAAAAAACAATTATCCCAATAGTCAACTGATGCGGTCTGTTGTAAACAAGTATACCCCAGCATGTTTTGCATTCATTCATAGGCAATATGATCTTTCCTTCAAATACTTCTATGAAGAGGTAACAACTCAATGTTCTGCCTTTAACAAGGTTTTCAAGGTTTTTACAATTGAACAGCTTGATCAACCTGAGGAAGTAGGTGGTGCTAATTATGATGATGATGCTAATGATGGGCATTCAGACCGCAATTTTTTGGATGAAGAAATTTCTGAAAACCTTTCCCCAAAATTTGGACAGCATGATCGACTTGATGAAAGAGTTGTGACAATCGATATTAGGACGAAACATATTTGCTGCACATGTCGTATGTTTGAGAACAGGGGTTTTTTATGTCGACATGTTTCCAAAATATTGGAATTTTTAGGTGGTTCTGTGCAATATCATAATTTGAAGACGATACCTGCAGAATATGTGTTAAAGCGGTGGACTAGAGATGTTCGTCATTCGATTGATAAACCTAAACCTACCATTAATGTTGGCACTGAAGGGACGACTCAAGCACAACGATATCAACAAATTTATGCTGCTACAATCCAGCTTTGTACACGTGTTTGTACGGATCCCGAGGCTTCTCAAGTTTTCCTTAATGGTGTAATTGAAGCTGGGAAAAAGGCAGAGGAGTTGCTTATGTCCAAAGGTTTTCAATATTTTCTTTTGAACTATGTTTTTTACCTTGGTTGTCTGTGTGTTATAACTGAAACCATAAGTGTGGCTGAATGGTTTCATTGTCTTTGTTAGTGAAACCAAAGTAGCCTTCTTATGGTTACAAGTGCTATTGTGTCATTTGTTTGAGGGTTTGAGTATTAAATTTGTCGGCACAAACGATTGATGATTTTTTTTGATAATTGTATAGGTATTCATACAGAACCACCTTCTGTGACGCCATCTAAGTCTTCCAATACAACTACTGTTGGTGAACCATCTGATGGGGTAAAGTCTACTGCTCCAAAGTTCAAAGCAAGACCAAATCCAATTAGATCAAAAAAACGAATGAGAAGTGATTATGAAATTGTTAGAGAACGCCAGAAAATGAAATTAGAGCGGAAGAGACAACAAAGAGAGGATGAGGCTTTAAAGGAAAAAGAGGCTAATGATTGATATTTTTACATTTGTTTTTTTTTTTTTTTAATTTTCATTTTAACAGTTTGTACTAGAATTTCTTTAAAAAAATATGTATATTTAAATATTATTGAAAAAGAATTTTTTATGAAAACCATTATTATTGTGGAATGGGTTGGGAAGACATAATAAACTCATATTATCTAACATGCCGAATAATTAAATGTAATCAAATAAAATTATAGATTATTGTTTGGTATAATGTAAATGAAACCATAAGTCTGGCTGAATGGTTTCACTGTATCTATTGATGAAACCAAAGTATCCCTCTTATGGTTTCAATGAAACAATGAACATTTACATACATATTTTAATATTTTACAATTTGATGATGGTTGAAGCTTGTATTTCATTCAGTGAAACTTACATTTTCATGTGTGTATATTATATTGTACGACTAAAGTAAAGATTGATTAAGAATATAATTTCATAATCTACAAAGAGCAATTCATCAAATTCATTAAAACTAATCATTTAATTGAACATAACTTGTCCCAAAAAGAAAAAAACATCAAAACAATCCATAAATTCAGCAATAGAGTGTTTTGTCAATTAAAGTGTCCTAATGACCAGAAGCGAACAAACTATGAAAACAACCCTTTCAAAAGATGTTGAAACCATTTTGCAATACCAATGGTTTCAGAAAGGAAACACCTTGAAACCATTTAACACTACTAATGGTTTCTAACAGAACCACTTGGCATCTTTTGAAGCAACTGTTCATGGTATGAAATTGCTAGCTTTTTCACTTCATCTTTGATTGAATTGCTTGGATGGCTTAAGATTTCTGAACATATATCGATCCGAAGATCCATAATTTTTGCAACCCTTTCATGTTTTTTGAGTTTAGTCCAACCTTTCAAAGATTTCCATCCACCTCCCCATTCAGCTAGAAACTTCATGCAGAATACACCACAATTGTTTGAATCACTCTGTGTAGGAACCTTTGGTGTATCCCAAGTGAATGTGATGAATTCATAAGGCATTTTCATTTTCCTTTGCTTATATAATTCAGCCACAAATGCTTCTACCTCATTTACCCATACATTAAATAGTTTCTTGTATGAGGTGGCTTCACCATCCTTGGTTTCCAATTTTTCTCCTACACCTGACAAGCTGTTCAGGAATTGGAATTTGTGGTGTTTGAGATTGACAACGAAGCAGACATAATGGCTTCCTGGGTTGCCAACCATTGCTGGTGTCATGATCTGTTCCATCATGGCAAATATAGTATTAGAATCACATTATTTAACTAAAATTATAATACTAAAATCATTATCATAACAATGTATCTGAAAGGTTTTGAAGAGAGACTTACGTATTCTAGCTTTTCAGGGTCAATGGTCTTCCATTGCATGTAATTGAATTTGTTGAGTCTCTCGAGGAATCTCATGCATGCAATACTTCTAGTTACAGGAGGCATTTTTTCCTGGTCAAACTGTTTATATAAAATGAGTAAAATAAACAATATCATGTAAAATAAACAATATTATGTAAATTTTTAATATTAATGGATTTTGATACATACATAATTAAGTAATGGTGTCACCAGTTTTGTCATGCTACCCTGTTGATCCCAATTCAGACAATTAACCCAGCTGTTTATGACCAGGCATGACACCCATTCATCCTTTTGAAGGGTCCATAATGCATCTCTTCGTAGAGAATAAGCATGATCCTTGTTGTTGGAGCAGTACATATCTTCATACCTAAATAATAATTAAGCATTTAGTATTGGTAATAACTGAAACCATAAGGGGGCTATTTTGGTTTCAGAAATCAAAGCAGTGAAACCATTCATCCATACTTTTGGTTTCACTCATATTATAAACTTAGTGAAACCATAAGGCTGCTATTTTGGTTTCAGTTACACATTCAGTGAAACTTATTAAGCTAAACTTATGGTTTCTCATTGATTAAGAATTCACTAAGCTAAATAAGGAACAATTTTTCACTTACTGATCAAGTTCCGGGCTCCAAGCATATGATGACAGTTGTTTCTGCAACTCAGTTGTACTAGACTCGTGGACAGCGTCATCATATGGACTTTCAAGGTATTTTGATTTCTTCACCATCCGTCGACGCTCAGGGTACGTCCTATCTGAGTAAAGCACATTATGCCTCTTTCTTTTCTTTGGTGTGACATTGTCGATGTCAATTATTTCATCTGGAAGCAATGTCTTTATTGGAGTTGCACTGTGAAATAAAACCACATAATACTGTTATTTTTTGCAGAATTTAAACAAAATTAGACTTATCACACTGTTTGATTCTTACTTTATGGCAGTGTCTGAGTCACATTCAATTTCTGAGTCACATTCTTTAGACTTCTCCCCATGCAACACATTTGGTACCAACACTAGGGCACGACATTGATTGGGTTCTTCAAAATACTGCGGGAACTTCAAGATTGTTGCATGTGCGGCTGATTCTGTGTCTTGTGACACTGAAACTTGTGGTACATCAGCATCTTTAATCAACCTGAAACAATCAAAACAATATTTTAGTTTTCAAACTTCTTATATGAAAACCTTTTGACAAATGGTTTTAAAGTTAAGATTTCTTACTCTGAATCCAGCGTCGCTGATTCTGCCCCCTGTGACACCGAAACATTTTTGTTAGAAGCTTCAGCCTGATCAAAATACTCTCGAAACTTCATGATAGTTTCCTGAGTTAATGTGAGGCCTGCATTCGGTGTCAGGTTCACCGAATGATCAGTGATGTTGCATGCTGCCATCACTGCATCATCAATGATTTTTGGAGCGATCTCATCGTCTTCATCATTCGCTTCATAGTTGTCATGTTCATTGGCTGTTACTTTCACTGAATCATCAATGATGTTGCATGCTGCCGGCACTGCATCATCAATGAGATTGGGAGTGGTCTGATCTTCTTCATCATTCGCTTCATAGTTGTCATGTTCATTGGTTGTTACTTTCACTGAATCATCAATGATGTTGCATGCTGCCGGCACTGCATCATCAATGAGATTGGAAGTGATCTGATCTTCTTCATCATTGTCCTCTTCATCAATGCTTTTGTCATCCTCTTCATCATTCTCAGTACTTAACCTACATTATTGAATTTTCACAAAGTCACAACACAACTCCCAATCATAAAGCCTAAATTGGGAAACATGACATATTGAATTCAAAAGTATAGATAACTATTTTGGTTTCAGAAACAACTACAGTGAAACCAATAAGTCACGCTTATGGTTTCAGTTATAACATCTAATGTTGTATACAATATGTCTTGGAAACCATAAGATGGCTATTTTGGTTTCAGAAACAACTACAGTGAAACCAATAAGTCACACTTATGGTTTCAGTTATAACATCTAATGTTGTATGCAATATGTCTTGGAAACCATAAGATGGCTATTTTGGTTTCAGAAACAACTACAGTGAAACCAATAAGTCACACTTATGGTTTCAGTTATAACATCTAATGTTGTATACAATATGTCTTGGAAACCATAAGATGGCTATTTTGGTTTCAGAAACAACTACAGTGAAACCAATAAGTCACACTTATGGTTTCAGTTATAACATCTAATGTTGTATACAATATGTCTTGGAAACCATAAGATGGCTATTTTGGTTTCAGAAACAACTACAGTGAAACCAATAAGTCACACTTATGGTTTCAATTATATTATTTATGTTGTATACAATATGAATAAATATTTTTGTTTCAGAAACAACTATAGTGAAACCAATAATGCAGTACCTCTCTTTCGCTTGAGTTCTTTTTTTGACATCTTCATCATCATCATTCAACCTGGAAATCATTAGTGTCAATTTTCATAAACTAATGCAGCAAAATTTAAATTTCATAAAAAGTTAAATTAGATGTAGTACCTTCCAGCTTCTTTACTTTTATTCCTTTCATTTTCACCTTCTTTTTCAATTGGACTATCTTTTCCAGAAGTTCCGGCATTTGCATCAGTTATTCTTCTTTGTAATGTTTCTGCGGTTTTTGTATAGATATTTATACAGGACCTACAGTGATCAAGATACATCTCTGCCTGCCAAGGACAATCACAAGTGAAACCAATAAGAAACATTTATGGTACGATTTCCAATATTTTATGTTCAATTAGCATCAAAGCACAATGCAATACATGAGAATCTATAACAATCACCTTAGACAGTGGACATGTGTCTGCATCAAAGCACAATACAATCGGACTTCCTACGGTTCTGTTTAGTCTTGGTAACTCAGATGGCAGTCCATTATCAAGTCTTGTTACCCCGGCTGTCAGTCCATTCTCAAGACCCATAATATCATGGATCTTTTGAAGTTCTTGGTTTGCCAGCTTGACATTCCAACCACGGAGTGATGGCCGATTGTATTTCCCTGTCAAAAATGGACTTCTTTTCCCCATTTTCTCCATGTAATTAATCTGCAACAATTAGTTAATATTGTGTCACATCACAACTCCCAAGCATAGATCATAAATTAGAATATTGTATGATAAATAGAATTTGAATATTTAATGGAAACCATTATAGGCCTATTTTGGTTTCAGATGCAAATACAATGAAACCATTAAGACACACTCATGGTTTCAGTTAAAAGATTTAAGATATAAAAGATTCAAATACAATTAGGAATTAAAAATAGGTTATTGGATTGAGGGGAGATCATTACCATTAAGAAGTGGAAGTCTGCCAGTGGATTCAAAACGTCTGGAGATTGCAAGCCTTTTTTCATATAGTGCAGAACATGTGAGCACCAGTTATATGAAGACACTCTAGCTGGATCTTCCAAAATGTCTGCATACTGGAGAGACACATTGCCTCTATTAGTTGGGCACAAAATGTTGTGAATGATGTAACAAATTGCACCCTTCACCCATGTTTTAGGATTCTCTATTGTCTTCAGTGAGTTTTCCAATTCTGCAACTTTCGCAATTGGAGAATAATCTCCAATGAATCCTAATTCCTTCCTCAGCCTCTTAATTGCTCCTTCAGAGCAAAGGTCAGTGTTTATTTTCTTTCCAGCCCTTGGAAGTTCATAGACTCTATGCACATCATCTTCTTTCAACATCAGAACCTCTGTATCACTCAGCCTTATCCACATATTCTCATGTTCAAATCTCTTGACAACCCAATCCACAAAAAAGGTGTGGATCCTTTTCCAGTCGCATATGTGCATTATCCCTCCAAAGCCACACTCTTCTAGTTGGCCAATTATTTCCTTTTTCCTTTTTTTGGCATTTATTGATTGCATAAGTTCGTAGACCTTAGGTACACTCATCTTATGCCTCAGCCTTGCATCCGCATCAGGATCTTTTTTCTCCATAACTTGTTTCACATTTTCTTCACCCGAGCTTGCTTCATCAGAATCTTGTGTTGCCATATTTGCTCTCTTTGTACGGCCACGAGATGTAGAAGCAATGGTTTTAGTTTCCTTTGTCTGTTCATTCTTTTTTTTATTCTTCTGTTTGCCTCTTCGCCTATCATTTTTTTGATCACTATCAGATAATGAATCATTCTTATTCCTTTTATCGTCATCTGACGGTGTCAATCCAATACTAAATGATGGCATTTCTGGTAGTCCCTTTGATTCTTTCCCCTGTATCAAAGGAAACTATTAAGTATGGTTTCATATGGCAGAAAATAAGTTAAATACTCTAAGTTTTTCCTATCATAGCACAACATAAGTTAAATACTTAAGTATAAATTAAATTCATTGAAACCATAAGGGGGGCTATTTTGGTTTCAGATACATATCCAGTGCAACCATTAAGCCACACTTATGGTTTCAAGGCCATAAGAGAGAATAGATATCCAGTGCAAGCAAATTACAGTCATATAGTTTTATCTAAATTACATATGCAGAGGATACTATATCATTAGATTCATCCAATCACATATCCACTTAAAAATAGAAACATTAATACAAACCAACTTAAAAAATATACGACTATGTACACAAGCTTCAGAAACAAATACATTGAAACCATTCAGCCACACTTATGGTTTCAGAGACAACAAACAGGAATGCTAAACCAAATTAACATGTAAACCAAATTAAGCTTACCAACTGTCAGTTATTTACAAATAGAAATGATTAAACTATCTTTTGTTTAGCTATCATTGAAACCATAAGAGGGCTATTTTTAAACTAGATCAAACGAAAATTCCATCATCCAAATAATATATAAAGTAGAATTTCATGAAAAGAATGGCTCCAAAAACAAATACATTGAAACCATTTAGCCACACTTATGGTTTCAGATACATATCCAGTGCAACCATTAAGCCACACTTATGGTTTCAAGGCCATAAGAGAGAATAGATATCCAGTGCAAGCAAATTACAGTCATATAGTTTTATCTAAATTACATATGCAGAGGATACTATATCATTAGATTCATCCAATCACATATGCACAATCACATATCCACTTAAAAATAGCAACATTAATACAAACCAACTTAAAAAATATATGACTATGTACACAAGGTTGACTCACCAAGACCTACCACACAGACACATACGACTACGTACTATATACTACTGACAGTTTATAAACTTACAACTTATGTAATGAGAGTGTAAATTAAATAAAGAAGATCTTCTAATGTAATGTGCTTAAGGCATAAGGGAAGTGTAAATTTCTTAATACATTGAAACCATAAGAGAGCTAATTTGGTTTCAGAAACAAATACATTGAAACCATTCAGCCACACTTATGGTTTCAGAGACAACAAACAGGAATGCTAAACCAAATTAACATGTAAACCAAATTAAGCTTACAAACTGTGTAGTTTAAACTATTCATTCTCTCTCTGGCATTTCATCAAACATCTTATGTGTATATCATCGCACATATATTAACTTCATCTATTTTTTACTTTGTCTTTTGATTGATCTTCTCACACATTCCTTATAAATTACTTTCAGTATATCATTTCCCCCAAATCAAAAGTTAGGTCTACACACATGCAATTACTTTACAAATTAAATAAATCAATTTCAAACTTATTGATAAACTGACAAAAAGCATTAATGAAGTTCAAACCTGTTTTGATTTAGGGTTGATAATCTTTCTTTCATTGCGCAGTGATGGTGAACCCTGCTTACGTTGCTTTCGTTCCATGTTGATGATGACGATGATGCTTTGCGCGACACTGATTATGTGGTTTTCAGGTGACAGTGAAGGCGATGAAGGTAGGTGGTGTTGGTTTTGATTCCGGCGAAGGCGATGACGAGAGTTGTTGTTGATTTTGGTCACGGAAACGACGTGTATGAAGAAATGGGAAGTAACCGTTAATTGGATGATAACCGTTAGTTACGTAAGGAAGTGGGTCACGTTGGGTCAGTAATTTAATTGGGTTGGGCTTCTTTAAGCAGCGTGCTTAAACAATCTTTAAGTACAATAACCGGTATGATTTTTTAACTGCAAGAAACTCAGATCCTATTTAGTGTATCATATCAAAAATTGCTTATACTTTAAAGTAAATTATTTGGCACTATACATTATTGAGGTTAATAATTTTAATAGATTTGTTAGTAGTGTTTATTAATTTTTTGACTTATTAAAATTATCTATTTCAATGATATATCAATAGTTTGATACATATTCAAATAAGATGTGCATCGAGTTCTTACCATCTCTTACCATCTTTTAATTAGGACTTTAGATTCGCTCACACTTTTTATTAAAAAAATGGTTATGCAAATTGGCTATAGTTATGGTAGATTACAATTACATCAAAGACAAATACAAATTCAATATTGATAAAAAAATAATAAAAAGGGGTAAATTCGTAAACAAACTCACAACAATCAAATAAATAGCTGACTCACTCATGCATACAAATGACATGACAAAATTAAATAATCGAGATTACCCATATCTTTAGATTTGCATCGTTGACAATCTAATCATAATTTAAATTAGTACTTTATCAAAATTGATTTGTTAATCTACACCAATCGAACACCATACAAGACAAAAATTTAAATAAACACTGCATTAATAAAAAAACAATATTGAGACGGCTTAATCACGAAAAAAACACACCAAAATAAAATTATCTACATGGAAACCATTTGCTTAGATTAAATGATAGACAGAAATATGTTAATGGATGATTCTTAGTCCAAATTTGGCCCAAAACTACCTCATTTTATATGAAAAATAAAAAGAGAAACTTAAAAGAGAATGTGAAGCTTTATCTCTTTAAATATATTAGAGACTAATTAATTAGATAAAGCATCGACATTGTCCAACATCGGGCACATTAGTCCTTAAATATGATATTAAAATTATGTGATATGTTAAGCTTTTTATATAAAAGAAATTATTAAATTAATTGATTAAATTATGATAAATAATGTGATAGTGATGTATATAATATATTAAAATAAAATCTGGATAAAATATATAGTACTATCTTACAAATTGTAAGTTAAATGATATCTTTTTTCTAACATTTTATTTTCCTTAAAACGACATTTTTCATGAGTGGGACAGAGTATTTTTTATTTGAAGTTGGTAGCAGTGGCGGCAATTTTAGGTGGACTTTTAGCTTTGTTCTTTTATGCAGAAAGTAGTGGGTGGGGAGAAAACAACACAACCAGAGTGAATTGAACGAGAAAAAGTGAATTGAAAATCAAAATATGCAAGTGTTAGGGGGTGTTAATCCAAAGTGGATTTTCTGCCATAATTACATAACTTTGTAATTGATTTGAGTCGTCTAATTTTTTAAATTGGTAGTTGAAATTATTTTATAATATAAAATTGAATTTATAATTTAAACCATCTGATTCAAAATCAATGATTAAAATTTAATACAATATGAAACTCAATGTAATGATATCAACAATTGAAAATTAAGATTCATATTAAATCAAGCGCAAAAGTTTATAAAGTATTAAAACCTCGTATATTAAAAAAAAAATGGCAATGCATTTTGGAATGCCATCAAAACAATAGTGAGAGAAGACTTTTTCACTTTTTTTTTCTTCTATCATTTAAAATATTTTTCATCTCTATTCTCATTCTCTCTATCTTGGAGATATTTTTTCTCCATTTTGTCCCCGTAAAATTCTATACTTCTCGTCGAGATCTATCGTCATTAATTATCCACAAGAGTGGATTCTCTCATGTCACTTTAGAATAATATTTTTTTGAGCCATTGATTTAAGCGGAGAGAGAAAATAAAAAAAAAAAAAAAGGTGAATTGAAAGGTGGAGATTGAAAAAGTTAAGAAACACGAGGAAAAATAAATAAAAAAGAGAATTTATTTGCATTATCCACATACATGTGAGTTTATAGTCCCACCCAATCCAAACTATGCAAAAAGTGCACTGCAAAGTGGTTACTACCAGTATTGTTTGGTAAGTAGGTTGGTGAATAATATAGGCAATGAGTAATTTGTACCATATCTTTGATTTGATTTTAAGGCATGCATATATATTGCATACATAAAACTGGGTTGGTAGCTGAAAGCCATATTCAAACATAACTTGAGCATCTAAAATAGATTCTCATTTGAGTATTGTAAATGAAATAATAGGTTTTATGATGGATTATAGACTTTGATTTGGTTTATTGAACTAATCAAGTGTTAGGATTAGGTCCATTTTATTGTTAGTACTTAGTGGAGTAGTCTAAAAAATTTGAGACAAAAATAGCTATAATTGATATCCAACATTAGTAATTCTTAACGTTTTTATTTAAAGTGTATTTCCAAAATACTCCATATCGTTTTCCTATCTTAAAATTTGGGACAAACATGGTTAACCTATACAAGTATGAAAATGCTAATAACTAATAACTGTCTAATAGCATTGTTTAAAAAAAATTTAGAGATAACATTTACATATAAAAATTAATAATTATTTCTTTGACAATAATATCATTTATATTTTTTTGTACAAAAAAAATACTACTTATATTTTGAAAATATAATTTCCCATTATAACTTCTTAAAGTAAAAGATACTCCTACTTATTAGCATGACAAAAAAATAATATAATTGCTCAAACTTAGCAGCCATTTTGCTCCACAGTGGCTCATGGGAACTACAAAGGGGAAGGGGCACTATGCATAATACAAGTATGCAACAAACCCTTTTGCTTACGCACCCTTTATGCTTTTTACTTACCAATATTTTCAACGACCACACCACTGTCACAGTAATGGAGTTGCATGATTGAGTTTAGGTTTCTATTTTATTAGGATTTAATTAATCTTTTAGGATAGCATAATTTAATACTAAAATGCTGTTATGCCTAGATCTTCATGTTAACCTTTATGTCAAGTCTTATAGTTGATGGAAATAATAAGGGTAATATATGCATATGGAAGTTTGAATTCAAGATTCTCTCTTTCTTATTAAACATTAGGCATATTGACAAAAAAAATTAACCCCAAATTATTACATTTTTTTAAGATTGCGCTTCAATATGAGTACGGTAATTAGTTAATTGTATTTTTTTTTCTCAAGTAGTTTAGTGACTAGAAATTACAGCCATAGTTAATTAATTGTATTAAATACATTGACTTATATAAAATCTAAACCCTTTTTTATCTAACAGTATTTGAAGACCCCAAATAAACTTCAGCTGCAAATGTTGTTCTTGATCTTGAAAATTTGGTATAAAAAATGATTTAATATGCTTGACATATTTGAACCGAATTTAAAAGGATACTACAAGCCCACAAGTCTTGATTGAGGATTTAAATGTTTATAATACTCCATATTGTTTCTTGTTTTTTTTCAATGTTGGCTACATCTACAAAATGGTCAAACCAAACAATTTGTCGAAAAATAAAGACCAAAGCCTCACGTCAGCTTAATACTTATAAATAAAAATTTAAAAAAAAAACAACGTAAGAAAAAAGTGACATGTCAATGATGTCATGATCTACCTCCATATAATTAATTTCCATATCTTTTCATTTGTTATTTTTATATTAATTTTTTTTTATGAGCATTGTAAAAAAAATAAATTAAAAATTTGTGAGCATTTTCCCATCTTATACCACATGCTTTGTGCACAGTCATTTATCACCGATTGATCAAAATACAAGATGATGCAACATTCCTCATATTTGCAATATAATTAAAAAGGCCACACAATCTATTAATTACTCCAACTTAAAAATAATTAAAAATCTCTAATGAAATAACTAATAAACAAATTTTTGTAGATATATCTTTACATCAATTGTTTTTATTGCAACCTTCAAATACAATAGAAAGATTAAGCCATGTGAGGGATCTCTACTAGAGAGACTTAAGACATAAATAATTTAAAAAATTTCAAACCAAGATATATAGAGAGACCTTTGCAAAAAAAAATCTCTTGCTTCCAAAAAAAACTCTTATGTGGAGTAATATGCAGTGCAATTTATCACTTTTAATAACAAATGAATTTAATGATCAATCTAGAATTTTAATTAGTCTTTAGTGTACTTTGAGGCTATACAAAAGGCAATATTGTAGAAAAGCCAAAAACAAGAAAAGAAACATGTTCTATTATTTTCCTACTCAAAATCTCACACCATCTTGATTCTTTTACTACTTGAAGTAGTATTACGTATCCCCCTAGAAGTCACAGAATATGGTGCTGAAGCTGATTTAAGAGAAGGAGACTTGTCAATGTATGCATGTCGTTCATCGCCATTCCAATATAAGATGATCCGGTTCGTGCATGAATGCGACCAGCTATCACCTGTTCAGCATAACAAATCGCAATGACAAAAATTGATTTTGTAAACTTGATTCTAACTAAAAGTGAGTTGAATGTAGAATAATTTATGTTTGAATATATTAATGTAGAAATAGGTTGAAGTTGAACAATGAATTCAGGACTAAAAAAAAATAGAGGCAATAACTTTAGATTTTAAATTCAAGTTAGAATCAATTCTGGAGACAAAATCATTTTTACTTGAACATCCAAATATGTTAAAATCAATTCTGCACATCTGAAATCAATTTTGTCTCTATCAAAAGTGAAACCAAACATACACTACGTGAGACGTGAAAGCTAAAATAAATTTACCTAGGGCAAGTGTCAACTGAAATGAACCATCAATATGCTTGGTTGTAACTTGATTCAACATAACAACCTGCCAGAAAATTTAACATAACCTTCAAGTTAAGGAGGCAGGAAAGAAGACAATAGAGAAAGCAAAGGCAAAATTGGTTATAAAGCTAAGGAAGTTTGGTTATAAAGCAAAGGAAGTTTGATAAACAACTTTACTAAGTGCTTATGTATAAATTATTTCTATAACAAAGGATAAAATAATGTAAAACTGTTTTGAAATAAGTTATAAGTTGTTTTCATAAGCTATCCTGAAGAGCTTATGAAAATAAGCTAAAAACAACATATCAAGTTATCAATATGTCATAAACTGTTTCCATAAAAGTTCTTCAACAGTATCGCAAGTACTTATGTCAGTAGATAAACTCAAATAAACCAATCCAAATAGGCTCAACCAGATTCCTTTGGCGTGTGGCATTGCCTAGGTGGATTATGGAATTACAGATTCCACAACCACCATGTCAAGATGTCACCTTCATCCCTTATATAAACAAAAGTTACTATTCAATCTTTTATTTTTTATGTTCTCTTTATTTAAATGCTTTGTTTTGACCTATTCATCCCTTTGTAAGTATCTTATTCCTAACTTCAATTTCCAGCAGACCTTGTAGCTTTGCAGTGAGTTTGAAGTTCAACAAAAACAAAAGACAGAATCAGAGGCACGGACAACAATGCCTTCGAATAAAGCCAAAACTCAGATAGTGATTCACACAAAGATTAATTCAATTAAAAAACACCTCTCTTGCATGCAAAATGAATTGAATCTTACAGCCAAAGAGAAATTTCTTGCAAGTTTCATCAACTTTAAAGACATTTCACCAAGTAATCGAGTCCGAAGAGCCATATCTTCAAAGTCTTGGCGGAAGTGGAAAGTAACACTGTCAATAAGGATGATCTTCACCTACAATAATGTATTAAAAGAATATCATGATGGAATGTTTAAGTTTTGCTAAAACAATTGACTAAAAGACGATGAAACTAAAGCAAAACAAGATCACTTTAACTAGTTACAATCGAAGGCAAGTATGATGCGGAGGAAATAGGTATATGGCAAATTTGAATGAAGATTTGTCTTACAATTGAGGTGCTAGCTTTGTAACCTCAAGGTACAAAGTTCAAATCCCCTTGGGGACGGATGTAAAATGGTCATTAGCGCCGCTTTGAGTAAAAAAAAATTCCCCTTTCCTAATTTTTTTAAAATGAAGATTTGTCTTTAAAATGTTTCCTACAAAGTATCAATTCAATGGATTAAAACTATTCTTACATCTTTATGCTCCGTGACGAATTTGTCCAAGTAATTTACCAAAGCAATTTGTTCAGTATAGCTGCAAACACGAAAATAGAATATATTTTCCAAGATACTATTTGGGTGCATTTTAACTCCATAAGCTTGATTATCCTTGTGGAAGTGGTGGCCATATTCTGACATATCCTCTATGCATGCTTCAGCAATTTGAAGAACACGTTCCACCATAAAGCTTCCTTCTGTATCTGAGTATCACACATGCACAAAAAGTGAAATGAATGACGACCTGCATTAAATGGTAAATGAGTATTAGTATAATATAATTAAGGCTCTTACCAATGTATATTGCCTTCCCACCTAGGCCACCATAGTCTAGAGGAATCTGAACATTTACTGCAAGTTGAATCCTGCAAAAGCAAACACTACTCATTACTATAAATAAGCAAAATATTTCACAATTCAAGATGGGAAAAAAGGGAGCCACATGATGTAGAAATCGGAATGACAGCATACCCTATCTGTGTTTTACCGATGCCTGGAACTCCACCTGAATAAATAAATAAACTAAGAACTATATTGCAACACAGAATATAGAGAAGACAACTGCTACGTATTAAGGCTCAAAAACAAGTAATGTACATTTATTTGGAAGTTATGATTATGTGTTTAAAGTTCAAAGTAAATAAATACCAAAAAAAAAAGTTCGAAGTAAATAGTCAATCACCAATTTCAGTGACTTCTTTGCAATTAATCCCTCCGCCAAGGATGTTATCTAGATCAACACAAGAGGTGGTAATGGAAGAAGAAAACCTTTCCTCATTGAGCATATCCCAAGCACTCTGACCACCTGCTTGACAAAAGAACGGGAAATGGCAAAAACGCAAAACAAAAACAAAAAATTACTATATGAAGAGATACATGAGGGAATATACATATAGTAGTTGAACACACGGCTATGCTAAGAAAAGTTGCGTAAACCATGGTTGTCAAATTGAGATTCAAATCGTGAATCGGAATACTTATTTTTTGAATTGTGAATTGAATCTTATTATGAATTGTAAGATACACTCAATAAAAATATGACATTTTTAAGTATAAACGAGCTAGCTACATAGTAAAATTCTAAGTTGGTATGTCATATATGAACCTCAAAATAATTAAATATTCGAGTCATAAATCAAACCACAAAAGAAAAGTGGCTGGCTATAAGAAGTTAACCGAAAAATGGCTGACTGCACTTAATTTTAAATAGTGATTCATGGTTCATCATAGTAAGTTAGGATTCGTCATAATGAATCGGGATTCAACACGAGATTCGTATCCAAAATGGAAACACACTAGAGACTAATTGATTTGGTTCCATTTGTATCAATAGAGATACAGCTTGCACTGCATGTATCATAAGTTATTGATAACATTGGAATAATAAACAACTTTCACCAAACAACATATGTATTCCAATGGTAAGAAAAAACACTTGTTGCCAACTAAATAGAATGACTATTAATTTTCTCATTGAGAATATGCACTTGATAGTTCTTTCCGTTTCGTCAATCAGTAATCTTCAGATACTTTAATACTTAACAAAGAGAGTATTTTTGGGAATGAAATGCTATATCTACCAGATAATTTTAAATCCCATTAAGTGCTAAGCAATTGTTTAAGAGAATCAATCGCTTCAAAATGTTGAGGTATGGCTTCAAATTTCAATAAAAGTGTTCCTAAACTTTTGAGCAAAGATCATCCCCATCAACATTATTCACATGGTAGCAAGCTTCCGCTTTAATACATTATTGAAAGCTATTGGTTTTGGCGCCTAAACTTTCTCAAAGTTTCCATTAAATTGGTTACGAATGATTAGTTTTGCCATACAGAAAAGTCTAGCGGTGTAGCTTGTTGCCTGTCTACCTTCCATTCATATGTAATTATCTGGAATATATATAAATTCAAATGAAATTACTGATTAAAAAACAAAATCCATCCTAATCCTAAATTTTGACCGTTTAACTGCGAAAAAATTCGGAAAGAGAATTGTAAAGCTAATGTGGTATTATTGAATGAACATGAACTATAAAAAATGGAAATTGAAGTTGCTATAAATCATTAGAATCAACACATACCTTGAATAACATTAGTGTTACTCCCACTTGATCTTTTTTCCAAAGCACTTGTTCTTGTAGCAAAATTCAGAATTTCCAAAGCTTCATTCTCAGAAACTTCTATATCTGTTAAAATCAAAGTAATGTGAAGGATAAAAAAAAGTAACTTTATAAGAACAAAAACCCAATTTGACACTCAAAATTGCAGTGTGTATCAATTTAGTCCCTCATATTTTGAATATTGCAAAACAATCCCTAAAAATTGCAAAAAGATAGAATCCCTAAAATTGAAGTGGTGTAGTCCCTGAAATTACCTGTGGCAAGGTTCGTGATGGAAGTGGCGGCAATGGAATGGAGTGTGGTGTAACCAGCAGCTAAGAGTTTTCCTCTCTTTGATGCAGAGATTGGTAGCATTCCAATTTCCATTTTTCCCACCCTTTTCTTCTCTTTACTCACACAACGAATAATCAAATTAAATAGTATTCATTTTTTGTGCGCTTTTTTATTAAGACATCAAATTCAAAACCATGAACCTTCAAAAAAATCTCACGTTTTTATTTATTTTAAATTTGATTTTTTTTTTAAATATTTTATATATATTTTTTCAAAATTACTGCCTCTAGTTCTTAATATAAAATAAAATTTACCTTTTAAATACATTGAGTAACTAATCTATCTAAAAAATAAGTTTTATTTTACATAAAGAACTAGTAATATTTATAATATAAATATGAAATTATAATAATATTTAATTTATATACACAATGTAAAATTATGATATATAGACATTTAAGACTACATTTTAATAACAAAGTTATAAAAATAGTTCTATGATGTAATTTCATTGGACACATGTATAATTTTTTTTTCAACATTATGTAACAATTAATTTTAATTGTCCAATAAAAAATGGTACTTATCGGCTATCCATATCCATATTGGGGAGAAAGAAAAAGTAGCAGTATCTATTGAGAAGATGCGAGTCAAAAATTTAATTGTAGTGACATAAAGTTATTGATAAATCATGACAAAAAAAAGTTATTGATAAATAATAATAAAAAATTGGCCAGGATTGATAAATAATAATAAATTATTGGGTGTTATTAAGTAACTGTTATTAAAAAAAAATTATAACACCTGCAATTAGGCTAAAGTTATTATGCATAAGGATTATCCTTATGCACGGTGCATAAGTGAATAACAACCATCGGATTAGTCCTCCACGTGTCATAATCGGGGTGCAGTTTAACATACATACCAGAACAGTTGAGAGAAAAGTGTTCCGGTATGAATATGTATACCGGAACACTTGTATGCATAAAAGTGTTCCGGTATGCATCAAAGTGTTCCGGTATGCATAAAAGTGTTCCGGTACAGTTGAGGAAAGTGTTCCGGTAACCTTATGCATACCGGAACAGTTGATGGAAAGTGTTCCGGTAAAACCTTATACACGGTGTATAAACAATTGCTTATGGACCATAACCGGACCCTTACAATTAGATTTCTTCATTGGCTTATAATAGTATGAGCTTTTAATAATAATGTTAAAAATGAATAATATTGGGTGTATTGATGTTACAAATCGCAGCTCGTTTAGTTTATATGTATATTCTCAATTGAATGCCTTCATTCCATTTCCATCTCCTTAAGAGAGGTACAGTTCGCAAAAAAATAAAAAAAATTGAATTGGTGAATTGTCAATAGATTATGTAACATTTTGTTTGACAATAGAGGACGTCGATTTATTTATTTTTTTGAAAAAGACAATAGAGGACATCGATTTAATAGTCACTTTTATATACTCCAATTTGCTTGAAGTGGAAGTATTACTATATTAAGTCTCCAATTTATTATTCATTGGACAATCGAGCTCAGACTCAGATGATATTCCAAGTTAGATTAAAAACATTGTGGATGACATATAATTTAACTAACACACAGATGAAAATTTGGTTTCTAATAGAGATCAATGAAAAAGATCAATATAACTAACAAACACAGTGAGGTAAGAATTGGTGTTTGTATTTATAAGCATTCTGTAAGCCAAGTGCAATGCAAAGCATAATCAGTTGCCAAGACAAAAAATACCCAAAAATACATGCAATCAATTACTACTTTCTAATTCAACACTTGTTGTCACTATTGTTGCCACTCCAGTATGAAAGTAGGGGAATTTGTGAAAGCAAAGATCCCATGAACCCCGAAGTAGATTGGCCATTTATTTCAATATCTAAATCCCTCCAAAATTTGATGATAAGTAAACTTTCTTCCTCTGTTGATCTTTGAACAACAATCTTAGAAGCATATCCTTTCTTTCTCATTTCATGACAGATCTCAGAAGGATTATTTGCTTGGAGAGTGACCATATACAACCATCCTTTTTCGGATAAGAGTGCGTCTGCAACAGGCAAAATTCTATCAATTACACTCCTTCCATTCTCGCCACCAGCCCAAGAAGAGGTAATCCCTTCCGATCCAACTTCGTCTTCAGGTGTAGGCACGTAAGGAGGGTTCACAACCATAACGTCAACCAACCCTGCTAGTCGCTTCTCAAGTCCTGATGCAATATCGGTTATTATCAACTCTGCATTAACTCCATGTGCTTCCATTGTTTCGTGGGTCACCTTCACTGCATGTGGGTTGATATCAGTTGCAATGTAATTTACACCATTACCTTCTGCCCCAAGAATAAGAGCCAGAGATGTGATAACATATCCACTTCCACAGCCTATTTCCATACACAATGTTGGATGATGTTCCAGTAGGTTAGTGCGGTCGGCTAGAAGAGCATCAACCAGTGCAAAAGAGTCATCACATGGTTCATAAACCTCGTCGTGTGAACTCACGAGGCGAATTTGGGCAGTTTTGGGTAACTGCTTGGGTGAAGCCTGTTATTGAAAAAATAGATGTTAGTAAACCAAACCTAAGTGATTCAATTAATTCAAAGGTAACAAAATCAGACCGAATAAGTAGCAGCAACCAAAGACTTCTGCCATCTTACCATTTGTTTGTAATATGCAAATAACTACACTTTATCGATTCAAATACTGGATTGCTGTGGTCACTGTCAAGACAACATTCATAATTTTAGCTTTCTCCCAACTCCTAAGTCCTGAACCGAAGATTGCAGATTTGTTAACATGACAGACAAGTATATAGCAACAGAAAGAAAGCACAAATAAATAAATACATTTGAATCATGTCTCAAAACTGATATCCTATGACTGGTCAACAGGGAGAAACAAGTGAACAAGTGTCAATAATATGATTTTTCCACATGGTTTAAACAATTTTTCTTTTGGCCTTGTTGATACTGTATATTGAAAAAATGATTTGCAATGCAAAAGTGATCAAAATTTATATTAGCAATATTTAAGAGCAGGGTTCTATACACATGTATTCAAAATTTCCTTTTTAACTTGACATTTTCCTGCATAATATGGAGCAAAGTCAATTACTATACGAGTCCAAACTCCAACTTATTGAAGTATATAATATCAATTGTTGACCATGTAGAGCTTTAAAGCACAATTGCAAGCCTGAACCAAGCCATAAGTACGGTAGAATAATTGATGCATTCATAATTAATTAATGGTCATGATAAACAGTGCCCCCGAGACACTTGTTAAGCATACTAAAAAAAGAAATAAAGATAAAATTAATGTTGGTAAGATAACTTTTTACACTTTTAAGGTACTAAATGCACAAGTTCCAAGACAAAATTTCCCTTTTTTACCAACATTAATTTTTATCTTTATTCCCTTTTTTAGTATGCTTAACAACTGCCCCGGGGCACTATTTAGCATGACCCTTTAATTAAGGAAAATGCTTAAATTATAAACACATGCAAATTCCAGATCTTGTTCATCATTCTCTGGCAATGTATAAAATTTTTGACACTATTTAGGAGAATGGGAGACAGATGCCTTTGAAATAATGTAATAGAGAAAATCTGGGAATATGGAAATCATGCAAATTCCAGAGCACAATGAAGCCCATAGAGGTGAAGAAAATATGGAAATCATGTAGCAGCCAGACCAAGATACATTTGGGAATGAGCAGAGAAAATCTGTGTTTTCCAACTGAAACACTGACGTATAGCTACAAATATAATAATAAAATACTCACTCAACATTTTTCTGTACTGAAGAACTGCAAACTTGTAATAAAATAATAAAAGGAGATTGAAATGAGTGAAAAGATGCAGGATTGGAGAGACACAGCTTCATGTTAAATTCATAAATTTTCAAAGGCAGAAGAAACCTCGTCAATAGAATAGAAAACTAGGTCCAAGATGTCCTGGGAAAACTATAATTGATGAGCAGAGATTTAGCAAACAGGCTGACAACTTTAGAAAACGAGATTATCTCCATAAGAAGAAGCATCATGTCAACTCGAGAAGCTCCAGTTGTTTTGTCAGAGAAACCAGGCATTCATAAATCCTTTCAGACTGTGGATGTGATGCATCCCTCACCATGAATTCATGCACAATGCCATTGATCTCAACTGAGCTGCAACCAGGAGTCTTCTCTACCCCTCTCTCCTTCATTATTATCCTTGCACTCCTTGCCTCCTTCCACATTTTTGCTTCACTATACATGCCAGCGAGTAAAACATAGTTTCCACTATCTTGAGGATCAATCTCAAGAAGCTTAAAAGCCGTCCTCTCTCCAATTAGAACATTTCCATGAACACGGCAAGCAAAGAACAAAGCACCCAACACAGCAGCATCTACCGGCATTGGCATATTTTTAATGAGTTCTTCTGCCTCCTCCAAATGACCAGCTCTTCCTAAAAGGTCCACCATGCATGAGTAATGTTTAAGCTTGGGGGATAGATTGAATTTAGATCTCATTTCGAAAAAATATTTGCGGCCTTCTTCAACTAAACCTCCATGACAACAAGCTGATAACACACCAAGAAAGGTGATCTCGTCAGGCATTATTCCAACATGAATCATTTTTGAGAAATAGGAAATAGCATCTTGAGCATTCCCATGAAGTGCTAAACCGCAAATGATGGCTGTCCAGGTCAAACAGTTTCGTTGAGGAATCTCTTCGAACACCTGGAGTGCCCTTGAAATATTTCCGCACTTGGCATACATGTCGACTAGTGCAGTTCCTAAGGCAACGTCGAGAGAAATATCGTGTCTTTCAATATAACGGTGAATCCATATTCCAACATCAAGTGCTCCTAGTTGTGAGCATGCAGATAGGCAGTTAACCATGGTCACTTTATCGGGTTCTACTTTACTAATTTGCATTTCATGGAATAGAGCCAATGCCTCTTTACTATGCTTGGCCTGTACACAGCCACTGATGATGGCATTCCACGGCACAACACTGTTTTCTGGAATTTTGTATAAAATCTCCCGAGCAACATCTAGGAAACCGAATCTAGCATATCCCAAAACCATTGTAGTCCATGAAACAAGGGTCTTTTGTGCCATGTTATCAAATAGAACTCTTGCAGGAAGTAATTCCCCACACTTCACATACATGTCCATAAGTGCATTAGTGAGTGGAATTGTAAACTCAAGGCCATGTTCTTCGATGTAACGATGAAATTCTCTGCCAAGATTCAAATCCTGCAACTGAGAACAAGAAGAAATCATCCCAATCATTGTAATCTCATTAGGTTTCACTCTCTCTTCCTCCATTTCCCGATAGATTTTTATAGCCTCATTTGCCAGTCCCCTTTTAACACATCCAGTAATCATCGAATTCCAAGTCACCAAGTCTCTCACACGACTTTTATTAAACAAATCATACGCCACACTCAACTCCCCACACGAGAGTAGCATAGTAATCGACGCATTGTGCACAAATAAATCCAATTCAAACCCAAACTTCAACACATGCCCAAGTATACAAAAACCAACACAACTTAAAGATTGACAAGAACAAGCTTTAAGCAACAACGGGTAAGTATGATTATCCGGCTTCAACACACCCCCTTGCAACATCCTTTTATACAGCATAAAACCTCCTTCCAAATCTCCACTCTCCACATATCCCCTAATTGTCGCATTCCAAGAAAACACATTCGGTTCCTTAATTTGATACAATATCTTAGTACAATAACCAAGTGCTTTCGACTCAGATAAAGCACAGAACGCTACAAGACGACTCGCAGCAAAACCATTATCAATCAAACCAGTCAATACCATTTGAGCCTGAATTTGCTTCAACTGGACAAGCGAATTGCATCTTTCCAGGATAGCAAGCAAAGGGTTTTTCCTAACAAAACTATGGGTAGTATTCCAATTGATGGGTTTAACAATTGGTGACAATGAACTAGTATGAAAAAATGAAATTAAGAAACCTAAATTTGAGCATGTTGGATTAATCAAAGTAGAATTATAACTATATCTGAATTTGGTGACAAACAAAATGATCATGGTTTGTTGAGAGTGCTAATCTAAAATTTGCATTGTAGAAAAAAGAATAGTAATAACAAAAAGACAAATTGAATAAAGTTTGTGATTGAAATAAAAATAAAAAAAAAGTGCAAAACCCTAAATGAAATGAAAGAATATAGAAAATGAAGGAATGGATTGAGGGAGAGAAGTGATTACCGTTGATGATGAAGCAAAAAGGGAGAAAGAGGTTTTGGACGGTTATCGGAAGAGATGGATTGAGGGAGGTGAAGTGAGGTGGCTCTGCATCCGATGGCAAATTCGCGCCGTGCTCAACACAAAGGGGTTTTGATAACAACAAACAAACCTGTAATTTAGTCACTAACACATGCTAAGCGGTTTTGTAAAATTAAACGATTAATCTTAATCTATTAAAGTACTGTTGTTCTTAAACCAAATATATTAAATCTTAAGTACCACATTATATAATAAATTTTTGCCAGCCACCAGTTACTCGCGCGCTTTTTCTAATTTATCCTTTCATTACTTAAGTAGTAGATGTTATAAAAGTGAGAAATTTTGAAAACAGTTATAACGCCCCAACTAAAATACCTAGAATATTTAGTCGAGACATACATAATGGAATCTGAGTACAAATAAATTTCTGAATTTAATTAAACAAGATACAACTTGTTTCAGATACAATGTAACTGATGAATAAAAATACAGCGGAATCAATAAGGTTTTAAGATAAACAGAATAAGACTAAAACAAAGATGAAGACTACAATCTTCAAGTCTGATGAATCAAGCTCAGCTCCAATCATCAGCTCCGTCCTGGTCCTTGCTCCGGTTAACCTGTCTACCTAAAAAAAAGTTGGTTTGGAGTGGGGTGAGACTACTAAGCCTCAGTGAGTCCTACTACCCTCCTAAGGTGACTACACCGGGGGAAACCTAATCAGTCATACATACTAACATATTATCATAAATCATAAGCATAAATAAATGTGTAACACAGAAACATATCTTATTCATTTTAACACTAGGACACTCTGAGGTGAGCAGGTCTCAGAGGCCTGCCATATCCGTCAACCGATTCGGTCACGGCATGAAGCTCACATAGTCATAACCTAATGGATTATCCCATTGGGAGTCCATAGTGCGATATAATTCGCTCTTATTTGACTGATACTAAATTGAGTTGTTACTACCACGAGTTTACCAAATCCCGGGGAACATGCATTTCTAAATTCCCTAAGTTATACCCTAAGTTTATCTGTGATTAACATACTGTATAACATTATATAATTGTGCTACTGCAAGTGTATTCAACTTAGATGAGGATCTAAAACGAGTGTTGAAGGTAATTTACAAAAATCAGAAAAAAAAAACTGCTGTACTGTCAAGCTCGCCTGGCGAGTTGTCACTCGCCAGAGCGAGTTGTTACAGGTCATGTTCTGTGTAAGCTCGCTGTGGCGAAGGGCAACTCGCCATGGCGAAATTATAGGTCCTGAACCAATTCCGCTCGCCTCGGCGAGTTGTTACTCGCCAGGGCGAGGTTCATCAGCCTGAAGAACCCAGCTCGCCATGATTGCTCGCCCTGAGCTCGCTGTGGCGAGTTCACTCAGAACCTGCCCTGTTTTACGAAAAATCACATTTTAACAGTTTTAACACCTACAATCCTCATTCTAAGTCATGCCATTACACAATGTATATAATATGGAACAGAATGGAGAGGAATTTGGGAGCTAATTCCTCTCACACAACAATTTCCCTAATCTTAAGTTAACATGCAAAGTTATGTAATTTGGGAAATCTAACTAACTAAACTTAAGAACCCACCTGGTAATTGAAGCTTTAGCACGCCTCTGGGCTCTACTAAATCAGCTACTGCAACCTCCCTAGCAACCCACGAACTGACTTGATGGTTTTGGAATTTTGACACTTTGAAACCCTTATAATTGAATTACGAATTTGAGGCTTGATTGATGATGATTCAGTGGAATGTAGAGGTGTATTTATAGTGTTATTCTCTGGTGTTTCAACAGTAGTGGTTTTGTTTTACTCTTGCCTTGCATGTGTTTCTATTGGGTGAAGAAGTGGTGATAGGAAGTTGTTGTTGGTTTGCTCATGAATGGAGCTTTGGGAAAGTGGAGTAGTGATGCTATCAGAGATTCTCTGAGATTTCTGAGTTGTTTCAGCTGAAGGGAATCTCTGAAGGTTGAGAGAGATGCATGTGAAACTAAATGCCATGCTTTTGTGTTGAATGGAAAATAGAGGATTTTGTAAGTATGTGTTGTTGTTGTTTTTGGGCGTGGAAGAGAAGAGAGAGTGGGGAGTATTGTTTTCAGATTTCTGAAGTGAAAAACAATGAATGAGTGAAGCTTAGTTGCATGCTAGTTAGTGGATTGAGAGTGAGTGGAACAATGACTCATTGCATGAGTGAGGTGTTGGCCTAAGGATTCAAAATGAAGTGGGTGGAAACATGAGTCATAGAGGTGAGTCATAATAGGGAAGATTGAATTTGCTTAAGTTAATTAATCATAAAGTAGGTTTTAAAGTACTAATTGTGTAGCCTAGATTTAATTTGAAGTTACTAGCTCACACATAATACAATTTAATCCCATGATTTATTTAATTAACACCACTAATTAATTTAGAAAATTAGGCGATAGCTCTAATTAAAATTAATTAGGTAATTTAGAATGTGGGATATTACAACCTACCCCCCTTAAGGAAATTTCGTCCTCGAAATTAAGAATTTTACCTCGAAAACAAGTACGGATAACTCTTCCGCATGTCTGACTCCAGTTCCCACGTGAATTCACCGTCAGGAGACTGAGCCCATTCAACTTGACAATTGGAATCCTCTTGTTCCGAAGTATTTTAGCATCACGTTCAACAATCCGAACAGGATCCGGCTGATAAGTTAGATCTGGCTGGAGATCGATTTGTTCAAGTTCCACTGGCTGATAAGGATTAGGAATATACTTCCGTAATTGAGATACATGAAACACGTCGTGTAACCCTGACATAGATGGAGGAAGAGCTAACTGATAGGTTACAGGACCGACGCGTCGAAGGATCTGATAAGGTCCTCGAAATTAAGGATTCTTTCATTCCACAACAGAGTAGGTTGTTTAGATTTGCGTCTGGAACTACACTTCGTCCATTCTTCGGTTTAAGGTGCACAATCCTTTGGAATAAAACTTTCCTCTCAGGGGTTACTGGCCAAAGGTTATCCTTACATTCTTAAAGGTTCCAGTGTTGTGCATTCTGATTCGAGTACTCAATGTCACCTTCTAGCAGCGCCATGCTACCTTAGTTTAGTCTCATACTCTTCTACTTCTACTACGGTTAAGCTTCTTTTACTACATTCAACATCGTTTCCCAGTACCTCACTGTCTTAGAAGGTCGGTATCTGGCTCGGTTGGTACACACTTAACTAGGGGTCAAAACTGCGCGCTCTGATGGGCATCATTCAGATCAGTCCTTCTACAGACGTTTTTCCTTTCCGATCACCTTCATGCATAACACGTCGTCTGTACATCTGTACCACGGTGTCGTCTACTACTCCAGGATCGATTTAAATATAAAACGAGTGGAAAATTGTCTAAACACTACCGACTCTTCTGCAAACGGGTCAGACTCGCCCGCAGACGAACCTATAGTTGTCCGATAAAATCTCACTTACAATTTAATCCATCCTGGCCCAACACAGTGATCAAGTTGTACTTTCAACATGCGTATGCACTTAGGTTCAGATCATCTCTTGGAGTTAGGGTCATTCTCGTTCAAGGTCCTTCGCTGATATGTATTGCACGAGGCTTGGCTAATCGGTCGGGTTCCATACTTGGCTAATTTGAACACTCTGGATTTGCTCTTGTATTACTCAGGCTGAAAAGGTTGGCAAAGCTTAAGACGGTAGGCTGAACTAACCGACGTATCCTTATGATAACAGTACAAATTCGTTTAACATGAATCATTACTCTAATGAGTAATTAATTCATTCACTCAGGTGAACTGGCTGAAGAGGTCAAGGCTTAGAATCGGAGTATCCGGGTCAAGTTACTCAGGCTTAACACTTAGTCTCACAAGGTTACGATAGACAAGGCTGAATGGTCGAACATACGGCAGAGACACTATAAATCAACGCGATAACCTAATCATGAGTTTTGGAAGGAATTGAAAGGCTCGGATTCTCAATACTGGTGTCGTTAGAGCGACTGAATTTCTCAGAATTGGAATTAACTATGATCTTAACTCTGAATTTGGCTGGAAGGTTCCGACGAATACGGTCAACCAACTAAGTTGAGAACACCGGTTACATGGTTTGAATTGTACGAAGTCCAAATGACTTGCTGACACTGAGCGACGTCATTTATGTCAGAACAGATGAGGTTATTACTTAACCGACCAATTAACAACCGAGAGTTGAAATGGGAAGTTATTCGTGGATCCTTAGGAGCAACTGATTTCCACGTATACGAAGGAGTTGCTTAACAGCTTAGCTGAAAGACTGAAAACATAGAGTAAGACTACTTAAGAGTGATGCTTTACGAAATCCGCGCGACTGGCTGACATCGGTAAGTTTGGGTAGCTGCATCTGATTAGGATTTGCGTGACGTACTTGATTGACAGGCAGCTTTAGACACAAGGAATCATATGCGTCTGATGCGTTACTTCAGACAAGTTAGGGTGAATACACGTTCATAGTGTTCCAAGGACTACGGACGTGGAATAGAACATTGCTCGGCTCGACTCGACGGCTAAATGAAGGTCCGAGTATACAAATGTAACTGATGATTGGTCTCCTTCTGGGTTCAGACCTATACTCTACAATTCTACTTCCTATTTCTTTCAGGCTAGGACAATAAAGTCTTTACTCAGGCTTCTAGCTAGCTAAGTCTCACAGGGAGGTTTAACTCTGTTTGATAATCTCTCAGCTGACAGGTGCTGAAATAGTTGAGGTTGTTGATGTCTGGTGGAATTAACTTACACTTAATTCTCCTTTCCCTGGGTAAGTAATATGTATATATATGGCTGGAAGACTGATCTAGGTGTTTATTGTCTCTAGTACGGTCTCTCAGACGTTACATTCTTCAGGACATGTCTCCTACGGTTTGATACTAAAGCTTTGATAGAGACGGCTGATTGAGTCTAAGCCTTGAACTGGTTAGCTAGCAGATTTCTACTACATACTACAAATCTAATGATGACTGGATGGCAACTCCCATGTATGATTTGACCATCACTACTGATTTCTCAACTAACTGGTTCGGAGGTTTGAATACGTTTAGAAAAAGGTCAATCCCAATATGAAACTGAGCTTCCGGTCTCTAAGCTATTTAATGACAAGGTAATTACGGATCGACTCGGCAACTAGTAGTGCTAACGGTAATACTTAACGGTCATACCAACTAAACTTAATCTGATGCGACTACTGGTAATCAATGATAGGTTAATCCAAGTCACTGATATCTGAAAGAATAATCTTAGGTGTTTACTTAATAGGTTCACGGTAAGAGAATACAAGATGTAGGTGTTCTAGAGGATAATCTAATAAAATGACATGGAAGGAGTATTGGAATGTGCTTGTGTTCTATTCTTGGTTTCTCTTAACTTATGTGGTTCATCTTGAAGTCTCTTTTGCTGAGATATCTAACAGGTTAACTATATTGAGTTTCTAATCTAGGAACATAGGGTAATGATATCTAATGTGTATCCTTAGGTACGGTATTTCCAGAAAGGGGATTTCTAGTTTTTGATGCAAGGCATGTTAAACCTACTTGGTAAGGTTCTGTTGTTAACTTCTAATTGTTTGATGATAATGTCCTATAGATTAGCTTGGTGGCTTGTATGGTTACTAGAGATTTACTATCTGTCAAACTTCTGGGTACCTAAGGGTTCCTGTCTCGCACTAGGCGACTAGTGGTTTAGGGAGAAAGTTTGGATTTTAAACCTCTACTGCTAAATGTTGCTTAAGTCCTTATTTGATTCCTGTTACAATGATGTACGTCAGGTCCACTATACTAAGTTTGCTTATTCTAGTTACTTATATATGTGCTAATACTTAGTGTGTCACGTTGGATGTGGTACCACTAAAAGGAAAGTCTAACTGCTGTGATTAGTCAAGGCTGAATCTTCGTTGGTCCAATTCAGGTATGGACTTCTAAGAGTTAAGGGAGTTTACCTAAGGCTACCTAACTTTTAAACATATAGGAGCTCCTCACTTACTCTGGATAATTAGACATTTAGCAACAGGCTTGGTTTACTAATTCCTATTTCAAGTGTTGGTTTTCCATAAGGAAGTACGTCCTCGTTCCATTGAGAACCTTAAGGTTTGATAATCTTGGGATAGGCTTAGCTAAATAGGGATTTCAAATTAATTGAACAGGTATGAGGTCTGGCTAAGTTTCTCCTAATATCGATGAATCTTTCTCACTTGTGCTAAAACCCGGTAGATAAGATGGTAAGATCATGTAAGGGTTGGAGACTTATCATTAAGGTTAAAACAGCTGGACAGGGAGTGAGGCAGAAACTTGTAACAGCAATAGCCTGCTAAACTCACTACAGCGAGTGATTACTCGCTAAGCGAGTAAGACAGAATTGGGGAAGGATTATTATGTGGTCTCCAACTTCTACTTTAGCACATCACTCATAATTCCCAAGTATTAACTGGATTGATTGACTGCCTACTGGTATAGATTGTTGATGGACTCCTAAACTTGGTTGGACTTAGCTCCTGATAGGGTAGGGTAATTCTAGGCTCAGGAAATTCACCTGACACACTGTGTCAGTGGAATGCTGTTGTGCACTGCGCACTTCAGTCTTAAGGATATACTCACTTCCCTTCAATCTACAACTGAACTCATGTCTTGTGTTACGCGACTTACTTCTGTGGCACCAACTGCCACTGTCCCAAAATCCACTTATAAGGTTTTCCTCCAGTGACAGCTCCTTGATTGCGTTTCACTACGATGTTAACGCTGGAATTTCAGAGTTCACTTCAGTTCTAAACCATAATACACTGCCTACCATACACAATACTGAGTTGATCAGGCTCAGCACGTGACAGTTTCAGCGTAAACAGTCCAGATCCAAAGGGTCTGTATTGTTTAGGAAGGAATTGTTCTGTCTCATGGCAAGGTCCGATACTGAATCGACCTGCTCTGATACCAATTATAACGCCCCAACTAAAATACCTAGAATATTTAGTCGAGACATACATAATGGAATCTGAGTACAAATAAATTTCTGAATTTAATTAAACAAGATACAACTTGTTTCAGATACAATGTAACTGATGAATAAAAATACAGCGGAATCAATAAGGTTTTAAGATAAACAGAATAAGACTAAAACAAAGATGAAGACTACAATCTTCAAGTCTGATGAATCAAGCTCAGCTCCAATCATCAGCTCCGTCCTGGTCCTTGCTCCGGTTAACCTGTCTACCTAAAAAAAAGTTGGTTTGGAGTGGGGTGAGACTACTAAGCCTCAGTGAGTCCTACTACCCTCCTAAGGTGACTACACCGGGGGAAACCTAATCAGTCATACATACTAACATATTATCATAAATCATAAGCATAAATAAATGTGTAACACAGAAACATATCTTATTCATTTTAACACTAGGACACTCTGAGGTGAGCAGGTCTCAGAGGCCTGCCATATCCGTCAACCGATTCGGTCACGGCATGAAGCTCACATAGTCATAACCTAATGGATTATCCCATTGGGAGTCCATAGTGCGATATAATTCGCTCTTATTTGACTGATACTAAATTGAGTTGTTACTACCACGAGTTTACCAAATCCCGGGGAACATGCATTTCTAAATTCCCTAAGTTATACCCTAAGTTTATCTGTGATTAACATACTGTATAACATTATATAATTGTGCTACTGCAAGTGTATTCAACTTAGATGAGGATCTAAAACGAGTGTTGAAGGTAATTTACAAAAATCAAAAAAAAAACTGCTGTACTGTCAAGCTCGCCTGGCGAGTTGTCACTCGCCAGGGCGAGTTGTTACAGGTCATGTTCTGTGTAAGCTCGCTGTGGCGAAGGGCAACTCGCCATGGCGAAATTATAGGTCCTGAACCAATTCCGCTCGCCTCGGCGAGTTGTTACTCGCCAGGGCGAGGTTCATCAGCCTGAAGAACCCAGCTCGCCATGATTGCTCGCCCTGAGCTCGCTGTGGCGAGTTCACTCAGAACCTGCCCTGTTTTACGAAAAATCACATTTTAACAGTTTTAACACCTACAATCCTCATTCTAAGTCATGCCATTACACAATGTATATAATATGGAACAGAATGGAGAGGAATTTGGGAGCTAATTCCTCTCACACAACAATTTCCCTAATCTTAAGTTAACATGCAAAGTTATGTAATTTGGGAAATCTAACTAACTAAACTTAAGAACCCACCTGGTAATTGAAGCTTTAGCACGCCTCTGGGCTCTACTAAATCAGCTACTGCAACCTCCCTAGCAACCCACGAACTGACTTGATGGTTTTGGAATTTTGACACTTTGAAACCCTTATAATTGAATTACGAATTTGAGGCTTGATTGATGATGATTCAGTGGAATGTAGAGGTGTATTTATAGTGTTATTCTCTGGTGTTTCAACAGTAGTGGTTTTGTTTTACTCTTGCCTTGCATGTGTTTCTATTGGGTGAAGAAGTGGTGATAGGAAGTTGTTGTTGGTTTGCTCATGAATGGAGCTTTGGGAAAGTGGAGTAGTGATGCTATCAGAGATTCTCTGAGATTTCTGAGTTGTTTCAGCTGAAGGGAATCTCTGAAGGTTGAGAGAGATGCATGTGAAACTAAATGCCATGCTTTTGTGTTGAATGGAAAATAGAGGATTTTGTAAGTATGTGTTGTTGTTGTTTTTGGGCGTGGAAGAGAAGAGAGAGTGGGGAGTATTGTTTTCAGATTTCTGAAGTGAAAAACAATGAATGAGTGAAGCTTAGTTGCATGCTAGTTAGTGGATTGAGAGTGAGTGGAACAATGACTCATTGCATGAGTGAGGTGTTGGCCTAAGGATTCAAAATGAAGTGGGTGGAAACATGAGTCATAGAGGTGAGTCATAATAGGGAAGATTGAATTTGCTTAAGTTAATTAATCATAAAGTAGGTTTTAAAGTACTAATTGTGTAGCCTAGATTTAATTTGAAGTTACTAGCTCACACATAATACAATTTAATCCCATGATTTATTTAATTAACACCACTAATTAATTTAGAAAATTAGGCGATAGCTCTAATTAAAATTAATTAGGTAATTTAGAATGTGGGATATTACAACAGTCATTCGTTACTTAAGTAATGTATGATTCTATGTTATAATGGTAAGATGTTTTTGGGTGTATCTACTATTTAAATAACCGACATAAGTATTTTGGTAAATTCGTAGGGCGCATGAAAAAATATGTAGGTGGCAAAAGTATTTTTCAAATTTTTGGATAAGGTCTTAAGAATCGATTGATTCATCCCTATGTAATAAGGAGTTCGAATATTTATTTTTGCATATTGAAAAATATTAGGTGGAAATTTTTTATTGGGAGTAAATTGATAGATTAATAATAATAGTTTAGTAACTATTTAGTATCTATTTATTAACACTAAATTTGAACTTATATGAGTGCATATAACCAAAAACAAGAAAACTTATTTGGTAATAATTTTTTTCATGAGCTTATGACTCCGTTTGAAAAAAAATAATAGATAGTTGATAAACTAGTTTATAACAAATAATTTATTAACAACCTTATAACTTATAATGGGGGTAAACTATTTGCTTGAATTTGTGGTGCTTTTTGTTTATAATGAAGTTGAGGAAAAAAACTCATCCCACCCCCCATGGTTCTTTTTCCCCCCCCAGGTTTCCCTTTTTACCCTTATAAAAGTAAAGTTCGGAAAATACGTTCCGAAATAATTGAAAACCATGAATTTGGTTCGGGACACCTTTTCCGAACCATATTTCGGGGACTAGAGCCCAAAAAAATACTTAGAAAATTTTTCATGTTTTTCTGCTGCACTGCTTCTGTCTGCTACTGCCTATTTTTTTTAGTTTTCCAAATTTTTGAAGATTAAATGTTTTGATTTGCTTAATGGTTATTATTAACAACATCAACAACATTTACAACAACTCAGTTGATATAGTAACATTTTTTGTTGGAATTTTTCAATTTCTGAGTTGTTGTAAATGTTGTTGATGTTGTTTATTATGTTGATTATGTGTTGTTTGTGGCATTGGGTTGATGTATGCATCAATACATGTTGGTTAGAAATTGAATTTGATTTTTGATATAGTTTGTATCATTTTAGCACTCCAAGTGTTTGTAAAAATGTGTGAATGACATAGTTTGTATTTGAATTTTGTTGTAGACATGGAAGAGGATGTTGGACGAAAAATCAATATCAACTACAATTTATATCAAATAACATTTGGAACTTAAACTCAAATATCTAAGCTATAATAATTAAACATATTATTAATAATAACCATTAAGCAAATCAAAACATTTAATCTTCAAAAATTTGGAAAACTAAAAAAAATAGGCAGTAGCAGACAGAAGCAATGCAGCAGAAAAACATGAAAAATTTTCTAAGTATTTTTTCGGGCTCTATTCCCCGAAATAAGGTTCGGGGAGTACGTTCCGAACGAAAATTACTTTTAAACCTTTTCGGATTCTACGTTCCGAACTAGACTTTTCAGGGGCAAAATTGGATTTCCGGGGGGTTAAAAAGAGTGTTGGGGGGTGGGATGAGAAAAATTCGAAGTTGAGGATTGAACCAAAATCTTTTACCACTAGACCAAACCTAATAGCTTGAATTTGTGGTGCTAGATAAGATTAATAGTTGAACTAATTTATAAATATGAAAAATGAAATAAAAATGATATAATATTTTTTTTCAAAGGTGGAGTGGAGTGACCTTTATGAGCTAAAAATGATTCACAACCATTTGTGTGTTTGTACATATAATAAATAAGTTGTCCAATGATGCTTGATTTTTTTAAAGCAAGAACACAAATTTGAATATTGTGAATGAAAATAAGAAGAAATCAAGAAAACTGTCCTCTTATATGGATCCACACGACTAGATTCGAATTAACGAAAATTGTAATTTTCTAATAATGAAAGTTCTTTCTTGCGTGTGACCACTGACCAATAACATGGATTGCCAAAATAAAAATAAATAAATACAAATCCTTTTATCACAAATTTCCTATAAAGAATAAGGCACAAATGCAGAACGTTTCCTCTTTTTTTTCACTTTGAGTTATATAATTTTTGTCATTGCAGTAATCAATTTTCATCTCTTCCAACCACAATTGCGAGGTTTTCCCTGCTGTGACATTGTTTAGCTTCTTGTATACTGTTAGATTCAAATGGCCCTTCTCCGGCAAAAGAATCAAACATGCCTATATATATATATATATATTCTTGTGAATTCGGCCAAACATGTCATTTGTGCAATCAGAGAAGTCCTAGTGAGACTTAAAAGAGGTTGAAGCTACACGGAAGTTCACCCAACGTCATTGTTGCAACGATGCTTGAATTAGAGATGTAAGAGAAGGATGAATACGTGCAGTTCTTACGGAGCGAGCTTCACTTCTTCCTTCAGCATATTCTTCCCCCAACGGCCACCTTGGGCGTATATCATACTGAAAATAAACCAATGGTCAGTCAAAAGTCATTATGAGCCTGACGAAATGCGAGCTTAATATGCAGCACATGTTGAATTTATGTTGCATACATAAATTGATAGAATAGAAGTCCAAGTTCACCATGAACAAATTTTCGGCAATAACAAGTGTCGCAAAAGCCATATGAATTTTGCACCAAATCAACAAGGTCCATTGAGAGTTGATGAATAGTACCGCATACAAATGAATATAACTGTTTTCTGAACCGGGTAACAATGGTAATTGATCTTGTTGATTGTCTAAAAAGCATTAACAATATTTCTCTTTCATAAAATAAATTTATTATCCGATGCATCTAGAGAAATCATAATAGGAAAGCAAATTCATCTGATAAAAAATTGCTTCCAATTCATATAATTTCTAAATGTTCAGAAAACACACCTGGAAGTCTTCTGGATCTTCTGCAGGAGGTGGAGGGTCATATCTTCCCACGCGAAAGTGCTCAATACCAGTCCAAGCAACCATTACACCTATTCAGTTCAAAATAAATCCAGTAAGATATTAGCTTTAACATAACAGATTAGAAAAGGGCTTATATTGGCTGCCAGATGCCTATTACAATCTCCTCTTCTATGAAGACTTGGGAAAGTTTGCAAAGAAGCACAACACAAAGAGTTAGCCTTCATCATTAAAATCAAAACAAAGAATAGCATGATTACCATTGTCGGTACAAAGCCGAGGAGGAGGGCATACAAGTTGCAGGCCATTCTTCTTCACAACCGTATCAAGCCGTGCCCGAACATATTGATTTGATGCAACACCACCAGAGACAACCTGCAACAGACAAGATGTAGAACGACATCTAGTTATTTCAGTGTAAATAGAAAGGAGAAGCATTGAAGTTACAACACAAAGAAGCATTTTAGATTTCAAACTACCAAGTGTTTTATCGAAGGCTCCATCTTCAATGCCCACTGAATTGCTCGCTCACACCTTTCCTCTAGATGTAACACTGCAATTCGCTGCGTCACATGTAGAAGACAGAGAAAATATGACTTGTTATCTCTGCCCTTAATATTGACATGTTGACTAAATCACGGGAATTAAAGAAAGTTGGTAATTAATTTGTTGATAATTAATATTATTTTACAAGTTTACCTTCAGGAAAGAGAATTAATTTATGTTTCATCATAGTATTTATTACAGGCTGTAGAAAAAATGTAGCATAATTAAGGGTATGTTGATATAGAAATAATTAATGTAGTTTAAAATTCGAAAAGGGTTCTCTAAAAGGAGTTAAGAGAAAATCTCAAGAGAATCTTATATTTAGGAACGGAGGTCGTATATATCAAGCGACATGAGTTAAAGGTGAACAAAAGAGAATATGGGGAAATTTTAAACAAAAGCAGGGAAATGCTAAAACTTCATTTATAAACTTTAAAGGGAGAGATTCTCTCATAATCTACAAAACCGACAAAAGTATAACTAACCTGAAAAGAAGCAGCAATATCAGCCCGTGACAATCGATCTTCATAACTTGCAGAAGAAATATGAATTTTGGCATCACTGCAGATAGCCCATATATACTCATAAGTACGTAATAACAAAACTGAAAGATGTTTGCACTATTTACTTCAAGAAAACAAACTACTTGCCCTGTGCAATATAAATCATCGAGTTATCTTGTAGGCCAAGACTATTGGTCTAATAAAAATATTAGCAATAGTCTGACTACATGAGAAAAAAGGTAATATTAATCAGATTGTGTAAATAAATTACTTCTTCAATAAACAAAGTTTTCATACTAAATTTGTGCTGTTAAAAACGTTTAGACAAAGCACTTGTGATAAGATAAAGGACAGATAACCCATCAGGTTTGGCATTGCTCCATTATTTCGTTATATATAATTTACTTAGAAATTACTTATGAATAACAAATCTATAAACTTTTCACGTACATCTTTTTGGACTCAATTGCCAGTCTTACTTGGGTTTTTAGACCAGCATAGGAGAAGTTGCAATCTTTATGCTGCCTCATTGGAATCTACAGCAAAATAAAGTAATAAACTTAAATCTCCAATAGAAGCGCAACAGCGGCCTTGGTAATGTGAGGAAACAAACATATGTTCAATGTAGGACAACAACAATCAAAAGCAGAGGGGAGAGGGAGGAATATAATATCATACAACTTACAGAGAAATTAACTGATTTAGCATTGCCCTCTCTAGCAAGCTCCTCTATAGCAGGACCGCCACTTCTGCTCATATCAAGTCCAAGCCATTTTGCTGACTTGTCATAAGCCTCACCAATAGCATCATCTATTGTAGTTCCAAGTTGTACGTATTGTCCAAGATCACGTGCAAGAATGAGTAGATTATGCCCTCCTATAAAAACAATATATGTCATCACCTCATACAAGATAGCCAAGTGTACCAATACCTTTTTTTTGTTCAGCCCAACCTATTGCAACCTCTATTTATAGGACATCAAATATACTGGATGTGGCTTGACCAAAAGTACTTGACATACCAAAAAAGTGAAGTATAGCTGCATAATGCACTAATTCAAAACTCAAATCTGTCCAAAATTGTCTTGGCTTAATTGAAAGGTAGTTTGTATTATGCGAAGCTTATTACCCACAAATGCCATATAAAATACAAATTCCTTGAAACGTGAACTAGAAATAGAAACAACAATTCCACAACCAAAGGAAGAAAAATGAAAACAGATCTAGTTCAAAGAATTATACTGGCACGACTAATGGAATTTAAACCCAAAAACAGGTGTACAGGAATATTACCTGAAATAAGTAGGGCCATGAATGGAAACTGCAAATCTTTCTCAATTAATCTGAAACAAAAGATGTCTCAAAAAAATGGCACAATTTCCTAAAGGACGCTAAAAAAGTGCAGACAATTATAGAAGCATAACAACATACAGGAACTGAATAGCCATTTAAAATATTTTAAGCATGTCTCTGCCTGCATCCATCGCAAGAAAATAATATATTCATTACAGGGGCACCATAGTTTTACCTAGCCACTAGAGCATGAGCCTCCATGTGATGGATGCCAATAATTGGTAAATTAAAGCCTCCAGCAATTCTCCGAGCCTTGCGCACCCCTACTGCATTGTGCAAGACATGGACAGATGAGTGAGTAACCAATAGCATTAATTTCTCTAAATCATACAGAAGATCAGAAAACGAAAGATATGCCTTCCATGACTACTTTAAATCAGAAACAGACATCCATGCCTATAGTTTGAACGATCAAATTTGAATATTTAGGCTTAATGACGTCTTTGAATTATTTAAGATACAGTTACCCAACTTGCATGTTGGTGTCTTTTTGTGTGCTGTGAAAGGACATTAAGCTCATGCAGTCGCATCTAGCAGCTTCTATATTAGGCACATATGTAATTGATTTAGAGTAAATGATTGAGCTGTGTAATAGAATAATAATGTTGTAGGCTATTTTTAGACCTGATTATGAGTTACTTTTTTTTAATAAAATCAATATCAGTTGATTTTAATCTAACTGATCCAAACATTCTAGTCCTCTATAAATAGAGCAGGTATCTTGTAACTCATTCTGATGTATGCAAATAGATAATGACTTCAAATGACTTTTCCAAACTATCTCTGGTCAACTGACTACATAGCAAAATGAGTGCATCCAATAAATTGAGAAGAAAAAAAAAACAAAAAGCAGACAATTTTTTTTTCAATTACCATGCAAGAATTGGCACTGCTGAATGGTGTTTTTACCATCTAAATAATGGTTCTATAGTATGTCATTGGGAAATATAGGAGTTAAGGTTTAAATGGATAAAATTAGAGTTATAGTTTATCAATGCTAAATGTATTTATTCTTTTACAGAACTGTAGATGGAAATAGATGATGAGTGTTCTCACTCAATGTCAATGAATTCACGGAAGTTTTGTCTAATTTATTTAAGTCCATTCATAAATTCATGTATTACCACGAAGGCAGAGACTTAAACCAGGACCAATAGAAACAGCAACTGCGGTAAGATCCTTCTCAGTCATATAAGCTTTATCAAGGGCTTCTTGAACAACCTATAATTAAAATAAAAAGGCTATGCACATGTCAATAATTCATTAAAAGGGGAAAAAGATAAAGAGATAATGAAAAAGGTATAGGAAGCAATATTAGAAATCTGTTTGAGAAATGAGAACCCGGTGGCACTCAACAAACATTATCCTAGGGCCCAATGTAACTCAGAAGATACTAATATTCCACCAGGTTGTGTTTGAAGGAATTGTCCAGCAACTAAGACGAGCACCGGTAACTGGTAAGATGTATGGCCTTCACAAACAGTGGTAAGATGGATTTGTGTGGTGCCCTCATAGAAAGCTTTGAAGTTCGAACAAATGGACCAATATGCGACAAAAGTATACTTAAGATAGGAATGATGTACCTGGTCTATCACTTGTGAGTGAGCTTCTTCTGCCATTTTCGGAGCAACTCCTCCATACTTCACAAGCAGATCTGCCTTAATGTGAAGAAGTTGCACAGTTAGAAAGCATTTTTATGTAAAATAAAACCACATGCTTAATAAAAACATCAAACCATTAGTGCTTAATGCCTTAATCATTAAGCAGAAAGTGAAATTACCACAGATTAAAATTATCTTCCCTTGCATCTTATAACAATCGATAACCTTCTCCGAAGCACCAAATCAATTCGACCAAACTTAGTTATTTTTACTACTAGTTCAGGCAACAGTTAACATTACCTTTTGCAACATCTTTAATTAGTTTTTTTATGTCGTTTCATATTTATAAGCTAGTTCAAATACTAATTTTACCAAACACTACAAAATTTCAATCAGCTAGCTGCTATAAGCTCATCCGCAATAAGCTAGCTTATCAACTATAGTTTTTGTCAATGCATAGAATACAATATTTGTACCTGAGAAGATATCACCTGGCTCAGAATTTCACCGTCACTTCTCACCTAAACAACAAAAACCATTAAACTACAATCCAAAAACATTGCAAAAACGATAAAGCCAATAGCAATTGAAAAAAAAAAAAAAAGAAAGCTTACGACAGCGGCGGCAGTGTCGTCGCAGCTAGTTTCGATGCCCAAAACGACAATATCTCCGTCGCGTTTTGGAGTTTGGTTTTGTATGCAAGAGACGGTGCGGGTAGAATATTTGTGCGGGAATTGAATTCTGTGGAGAGATGTGAAAAGTAAAGGTTTTGGAATGAATTTTAGGCGGGAAATAGTTGGAATCGCCATTGTAGAGAGAAAAAGTAGCATTGTGATGTGTTGAAGAAGAAGAAGAAGAAGAAAGGAGAATCAGTTGCAGCAAGCAACGTAAACAAATGCAATAGATAAGAAGTTGAAAAAGGGTTGGACTCAAAAATAAATAAAAGAAAAGACACTTTTTGTAAAAAACATTTCATCGGTAAATCAAAAAAAAAAATATTGTAAAAAAAAAATAGCATTTTTGTCAAAAAAAAAATTCATCAGTAAATCAAAAGTATTATCCGCGTGTAACTGCAAAGATTAATTTTCTCGAATAACTGAGATCGATTTAAAAAATCCAAATATTTACCACTTTTTGCAATTTTAGCAGAAGTTTTATTATAGTTATACCGAATAAACCCGTTCCTAAATTATTCTTTTATCACCAATTTAGTCCATAAATTATTGGGGGATGTATTATATTGAGATTTTATGAGACAATTTTGACAAAAAAATCTTGATGATTTTATGAGATTTTGTTGGACTATATTGATTTTGTGAGATTTTAAAGACTTTTTTACAATCAAGATTTTTAACACATGATTTGAATGGATTTTGAGGGATTTTTTTCAAAAGACTTTTTTACAGTTAAGATTTTATAATACTTTATATATTAGGAAACATTTGTATATAAGGAAAATTTTAAAAGAATTAATAAATTTTAATAAAAGAAATTATATTTTTTTGGAATTCAAATATTTTTTTTTAAAAAACCTTACAATAGAAAACTCCATGTTCCTTTTTTTTTACGTATATATATATTCCTAATCACCAATAAAATGGAAAGGTTATCACCACCACCATTGATGGAAAACAGAAGTAGATGAATGTGAAGAAAAAAAATAAAAAAATTGAAGAAACAAAATTTACCTTGTAAAGAAAAATAATTGTACAAAAAAAGATATAGAATTTGTTAAAAAAATTGTAAAACAGCATATTTGATAGGTAAAGTAGAATAATTTTTTTTCCTGCTATAGTGATGATGAAAGTTTATCTTGGAGAGTTCGAAAAAGTCTCAATGCTTTTGGTGAGATTGTTAAATAAGTGAACAAAGAAAAGAAGAAGATAAACTCAAATGCAGTGATGATGAACTGTGAAAGTAATATACGGTGATGATGAAAGTAAAAAGTCTTGGAGAGTTCAAAAAAGTCTCAAGACTTTTGGTGAGATTGTTGGAAAAGTTTATCAAGTGTATTTTTAACTAAAAAGTCTCACAAAATCCATTACATACAAGAATCCACTAAAATCTATGGATTTTTGAATACCAAGAGACATTTTATAAGTTTTGACAAATCTCAATCGAATAACAGCGGATTTCATTGCCTTGAAAAAAAATCATGATTGTCTTAATTGAATACCATTATATTTATTTAGGTTTTATAAAAGTTTTGATTGAATATCACCTGATTATTTTATTAGAAAAAAATCTTTTAAAATCCTAATCCAATACATACTCTCAAACTAATGTTTTTTATCACTCAGATACAAACTATTGTAAATTGATAAATTGTTCGGTAGTAGCAAGTAGCAACAATTTATTTCAACCAAGTACTCTAGATTCAGGAAGGAAATCCAAGCGAGGGTTTCTTAGGTGGACAGCTGAAAATAAGTTGATTTGAGTCAAATTCGGATTAACTTGACTTGACTTGTTACAAATTGGATTATCTTACAACTCAACTCAAGTTCATTATGAAAGGCAAAAGGTACTCTCGAAATATTGGATTAAATCAAGGCTTAAATGTGCGAATCTCTCAAGTTTTTTGTGCGATTTTGACCCCTCAAATTTCAAATGTGAATTTTAACCCCTTAATATTAACAATTGTTCGATTTTAGCTCCCTTGTGCGATTTTGGCATGCACATTTATCTCTTTTTGCATTTCCTATAACTTCCCATTTACTTGTTTTTACTAAAAATTGATTATGTGAAATTTTAAAAAAATTGATTTTTTTGAAAATAAATAAAAGATGTTTTTAAAATATGTTTCAAAATTAAAAAACATTTATAAAATAAAACCATATGTTTTAAAAAAAAATGTATTAATCTTTTTTTAATAATTATTGTTTTAAAAATTAGTTTATATAATTTAAAAAATAAGTTTATAAATTTTAATAAACTACGTATAAGAAAAAAAAAACTTACTTTATATGTTATTTTTTAAAATCAAAATTTCATTTATTTTTAATTTTAAATAAAAGCCCATGAGATAATCTTTATATAAAAGCCCATGAAATAGACTGTTATGCAACAACTTGAATCTTACGCTGTGTTATATTTCTGCTTCAAGAAAAGAATGAAACAACGCACCGCTTCAATTTTACGCTGTCATATTCTTTCTTCTTCTTGTTCTTCGATCAATTCAAAAGAATGAAGCATTGGTAATTTTTTCAACTTTCTTTCCATATATTTGTGTACCCATTTTCTCGTTCTTGTTTTTGATTATTAAACATCATTCAATCTTTCTGTCCCGAGACCATGTTTGTTTGGTACCAATGTTTTCAAAGATAAACGTTTTCGTTTGCTACGGTAATTTTGGAACTTACATTATATTTCAATAACCATTTTTTCATTTTTGATTAATCAATCTTATGCTTGAAAAAAGGTAGAGTCTTGCCCATTTTTTACATTCTTGATTATTCTAGAACATTCAATCTTCTGCTGAGAAAAAACAAAAGAACCTTTAATTTTACAAAAGATGTTTATGTCCCAAGATCTTGTTTGGTACCAATATTGTAAAAGACAATTTTTGGAATTGATACATGTGGGTAACAATGCTGATTTTATCATTCTTGATTAATCAAAAACCTTCAATCTTCTGCTTCGGAAAAAACTGAAACTTGAAATTTTGTAAGGGATTGAAGATGTCGTGATCCCAAAATTGTAGAATGAATCACTCGATGACCCTAGTCCCTGACGACCCTAATGTGAAATATTTGTTGCCTTAATGTGAAATTGTTGCCTTATAACGACCCTTGTCCCTTAATGTGAAATTGTTGCCTTATGAACTTAACCACCCTCGTCCCTTAATGTGAAATTGTTGAGAAATATGCATTATGAACTCTATTGATAATGGAAAAGTTGGATGGTTGCCTTTAAAGCTATTTTAATATGAAATCTTTGATGAACCTAATGTGAAATAGTCGTTGCCTTAATGTGAAATAGTTGTTGCCTTATGAACTTAACGACCCTTGTCCCTTAATGTGAAATTGTTGCCTTATGAATTTAACGACCCTCGTTCCTTAATGTGAAATTGTTGAGAAATATGCATTATGAACTCTATTCATAATGGAAAAGTTGGATGGTTGCCTTCAAAGCTATTTTAATATGAAATCTTTGATGACCCTAATGTGAAATTGTTGCCTTATGAACTTAACGACCCTTGTCCCTTAATGTGAAATTGTTGCCTTATGAACTTTACGACCCTCGTCCCTTAATGTGAAATTGTTGAGAAATATGCATTATGAACTCTATTCATAATGGAAAAGTTGGATGGTTGCCTTCAATGCTATTTTAATATGAAATCTTTGATGACCCTAATGTGAAATTGTTGCCTTATGAACTTAACGACCCTTGTCCCTTAATGTGAAATTGTTGCCTTATGAACTTAACGACCCTTGTCCCTTAATGTGAAATTGTTGAGAAATATGCATTATGAACTCTATTCATAATGGAAAAGTTGGATGGTTGCCTTCAATGCTATTTTAATATGAAATCTTTGATGACCCTAATGTGAAATTGTTGCCTTATGAACTTAACGACCCTTGTCCCTTAATGTGAAATTGTTGCCTCAAATGATCTTTGAGAAATATGTATTATGAACTCCATTCATAATGGAAAAGTTGGATGGTTGCCTTAATGTCCCTATGTGAAATAGTTGTTGCCTTAATGTGAAATTGTTGCCTTATGAACTTAATGACCCTTGTCCCTTAATGTGAAATTGTTGGCTTATGAACATAATGACCCTTGTCCCTTAATGTGAAATTGTTGCCTCTATTGGGCACACTAAACTTAATGACCCTTGTCCCTTAATGTGAAATTTTAACAAGATGCTTTGTTAAAATTGTCTATATATGTGTAAAGTTAAAACTGACAAGCAATTCTTAGTAGTGTTTTTGATCATGTCTCATTTGGTTAAGGTTTTGGCCTAAGCTAATGGAAAAGTTTAGTGAGCCCAAGCACTTTTTCTCAAAGCAATGGTTTATACCTTCCACCAAAATCAGAAAATCTAGAATCAAACAACTTTGTCTTCTAATAGGTTTAATTTTTATAGATGCTAATGAATGTGGGAATAATGGTTTAATCCATCTTTTCAAACAGACTTTGTCTTATAATAGGTTTAACTATAGTTTCCTTCTTTATTTCAGACCATGGTTGGATCCATCTTTTCAACTGAATGTTCCTTTAGTTGATGTGGATAAGGTATGTTTATGTTTCCAGGAGCCATTATTTTTTGTTTCAATGCTGATAATGGAAGGATTTTGATTTTAATTGGTAGAGGTTTTTTGGATGAATTAATGGTAAAAAAATAGGTAGTGACTGGACAGAATTGGTTAATTTATGGGTTGAGGTTTGATGGGCTTTGTGTTAAATTCAACGGAGAATGAAGTAGAATTTTTATGTGGCAAATCCTCAATATTGTCTGAAGATGAGAAGAACATAAAAATATACTTAATACTTATGATTTGAATGCTTGAGAGTTGAGAGTAGCTGGCTGCAGACCTGCACTAATTCATAAACTGCTTTTCTATCTATACAAAGGACTACTGCTGTCTAATTGACCTCTTATTTTATAAGAATCAGAGTTCTATGAAGATTGAGACTCTTCCACTAGTCAACTAAACTCATAAGGGAAACTTAGATTAAAATACAGCGTGACTATTGCCAATTTGCCCTGTCGATGCTTTGTGTTTTGCACTGTTCTGATAGTATAACAATTCTTGTGAAGTGATGGTTCTCATACTGTTTTGCTGCTACTTAAATACATTTTATTACTACTTTTGTCTCAGGTGTGGTGTATTATAAGGAACATAGTTAGGGACTGGGCCGTAGAGGTACAATTTATGTTGCAAAAAATCAGATCCTTACTAGACCTGGTTGATTTTTTTTCTTCATCCTGTGATGGGTTTTCCATTAGTGGTCTTCTTTTGTTGTCTGAATGATTATGATGAACGTTGTTGGTTCACATCGTAGGAAGATGTGGGGACAATTGTCCAAATTAGTGATCCATACGAGAATAAACATTTTTCTGGACAATAAATTCCTGGAGAGTGGAGTGTGTAACAGAAATTGCTATATTGGCATCCAATCTATTCTAATGCCAACGGAATCACCGTCTATAATTTGATGTTAGGAGCAGAAGCCCCTCCTGGAAGGAAAGGCCCCGATGACCTACTGGCTAATGCTATGTTTCAGACGTTGATTTTTTAAGATACGTACCGCCTCTTCCAGTAAGGATTGACAACAAAGGCGCACAACATATATATCTCCCCTTTCTCTTCCCGATATTGATTTTGAAGCTAGATTTTTTTAAGAAAAAATATTAATTTAAGAATTTCATTAAGACAACAAGAAGATGATTATAAGATGTAGGATGATTGCCGACAAGTTTCAACGTTTGTCCCACTAAATGATATTTTTCATTCTTAATATTTATGTTCCTGCCAATTGATTTGGTGACAGGATCATTGTTTAGGTGCATGAATTTATCTTATGGCTTTAATTATGAGCTTTAGATCCTAGATATAGTTAGCAAATGGTGTTTGTATTGGCTGAGATGTAGTTGGAATTGTGGACTTGTGGTATAGGTGATTCTTGGTGTTAATAGTTTGTAAGCATAACATGATGCAAGATTTTGGTTTAGCCTTTAGATGTTTGGTGAACTAACGTTTTGTACTGTTTGCTTCTTCAAAGGATGTCTTATGTTTTTTGGAATAAAATTCTTTTGCTCTTTCCAAAAAATAAATTGTTATACACAAGTGTTTTGTCAAACAATATGTAGAGAACAAAGAACTACTGTATAACATTAGTCCCACATCAAATTTACCTTGAAATTGTACAATTTCAAGGTAAATTTTTAAAACCCTCTCTATTGCTAGCTTTTATGGTGAAATCTAATAGTTTATTTAAAAAAACTAAAAACACTTTGTAGAACAGTAATTATTTTTTGTTAGTGTTAATTGAATGTTGAAATTGAAAGAAGTAAAGAAACAATACCTGCTACTAATGTTAGTGATGCAAAGAGTAAAGAATCAATGGCTACTTTTCTCAAAAAAAAAAAAAGAATCAATGGCTTCTACTACTAATGTTGTAGTGGCCATTTTGGTTTTTGACTTAGTTGTGTGTTTTGTTTTGCAGATGTAGTATTTTTAATGAGAGGTTAAATTGGGTTTGTATTATTGAGATAGGTGTATCGTAGTTGGAGTAAATATATAGAGGGTTTGTGTTATTTTTAGAGTAAACACCTTTTGATTAACTGTTTTTATTAGCCTGTTCATGTGTCTCAACTCTTTGTATCTTCTCTTCTATTTGAGCAGGTTATCAGAAGAGCTGAGGTTGAGTTAAACGTTTTAGCCTCAAAAACTATCAGAAGAAATAGTAGAAGAGTTCACATATCACTTGCTTAGTTATAAATTATAGGTAACTTATTGCAATAGTGATTGTTTATACTTCTAGTCACCATGACATTGTTCCTCTTTGTATATGCTTCTTAGTAGAATCTAAATAGTTTTAAATGAATTTTCAATTTGAATTTGAAAAATTTGACAACGTTGCTGCATGTTAAGTTGAAATTGCTTTATGCAAGATTTGCTTCAAATTTTTTGACTGGTTTATGCAAGGTTTTTAGGGATTTTAGACCGATTTATGGAAGATTTTTGGGATTGGCTTATTAGGATTTTGAGACTGATTTATGCATGATTTTCGGGACTGGTTTATGCAGGTTTCATTGCCCTTTCTATTTTGTTTTATTTTGTTTTGTTTTGTTTTGACTTGCACAACTTTTAGACTCTAAACAATTGAGCCATAGTGCACTGCACACTAATTATTTTGTAGGTCTTGACTAATGCTCAGTAATCAAGAGAAAGGTCCAAGCGGCTCTTAATGAAAGAATGCAAGAATACAAACGGCAGATTGATCGAGAGAGTAGGTTGGCTTGTAATGGTTCTAATGGATCTCTTAATGGAGATGGTATACAAGCCATCAGTAGAAGTTCACATTAGATTTTTAATTTTTCTTTTTGTTTATCATTATAGGTCAAGGCTTAAGGGGGTTTTTCGTTCTTGATAGCCGGGGAATGCTTCATTACTACCGTAGACAGTTCAGGAAACTATCTGTAAGTCTAATGTAGGGGTCTTCTAGCCAACATTCTAGTCAGAGGAATAATTCGGAGCTGTGTTCTGGACTTTTAAGTCGACAAAGACCTACACTTTGCAGGTTATTTTAATAACTTTTTGTATAATGTTTTATCCATATAAAGACAATGATTAAACTTTATATCTTCACTCCATAATTATGCTTGTCAGTGCGGGTAGATAGTGCACTGGACCAAATATTTTTTTTTAGTGGCGATGAGTAAACCTGATTACATTGTATTTAGAGATATTCTTGCAAAATTGAAAGATACTTCTTATAGAACATGAAGAAATGTATATGGAAGTTACTGATAGTGGTAACAAGGAAAATGAGATGCAGGTGAACACAGACATGAATTTAATCGTGCTATCTGCAAAAGTATATTTCATTTTAATAGGACTTTCTAGTTTTAGATTTCCACCAAAAGTATTTGTGTTGTTTTTAATATTTGTCTGCTGGTACAAAATATAATCATTTGCTTGTGATTATTCTTCTTAAATAACTTAGCCTCTTTTCTATGTTCTTTCTTCACACAACCTCATAAACAGATGAAACATATTGTGCTTATAGTTCAGATGGGTGTGACAAAGTGCATGTGCTTAGGGAGGCCATTAACACCCAGTGGAAATCAAGCATGGTACATTATATATTTTCTTTCTTCTTGGTAATAATTCTGAATTATTGAGCAATGATTTATGTTTCATCTCATCACTGATCACACTGATATAGTGATATTAAACTGCGGCTAAAATTATTGTGTTAAGTGTAACATGTTCATACAGTAGTTCTATGTTCCTGCTTGAGCTTTTGACTTGCAGCTCCAGTGATAATATTTGTGTACTCTCTCATTGGTAAAAAATTTCAATTTTTCCTTCATGCCCTATTTTAGTGATTGCTATACTTATTCCATATCTGTTCATAGTTTATTGTTCTTTGGGTGTTAGTTTTTCATTTCATCATAGTATAATTCATTACAGCCTAGGCAACTCATTACAAATCTGAATTCAGGAATTATAATCAACATTATTTTGAATACTATGATTTATCTAGCAAGAGATAGGATTTATCCTTGATCATATTTTAAAAATAAAAGTACTATTTTGGATACAAATATATGCTTTTCTGCTGGTTTTTTCTTCGTTGGACAAAGTGAAGTACCTTAATAAAGATACCAATGTGTAATTTTGTGCTTTAGAGATTTCTTTATTGTTTCTACAAATTTGTTTTTGCTTATTTATCGTCATAGAGGTTCCTATTGATAGAGTGTTTATACTAGTGATAGTAATGTGTATTTTTTTGTTTTGGAGATGTCTTTATTCTTGTTACCATTAAAATTTTGTATGTTCGAACCAGAACTAACAAATGAGACTACTGTTTTTAAAAAAAAATAGAACCTTGTTAAGTCGGTTAAACGGATACAAAACCGACTTAAGAGGTCGTTTTTACCCAACTTAAAAAGCGTTTTTTGTACTAGTGATAAGTAGTAGAGTAAGTGGTACTTGATGTGATGTATGGTTGATTTCAGATTTTAGAAAAGGGTTACAAGATGAGCGACTTAGACTTTAATAGGTTTATGCTCCGATGAATTTAAAAACGAGTCATTTCAAAAATGACAATGGTTTATGTCATCATATAAGTATATGAATAATTAGTTAACAAAACCATTAGCGATGATGTGCAAGAGGGCTTAGAATTTCAGATTTAGACGTCAGATTTTTTTCTCCTCCAGTATATATAGATTTTCTACATAGTTATGCAGAAATCATATTTAAGTATGGATGTCAGCAATCCTGGTAAACAGCAGATCAAATTTTGTATGATAATACTATCTTAATTAGTGACTATGCTATCAGAGTAGTTTGGAGGTAATAGCCAAAATGCCGTGTCGTTTTAAACTCCAAAAATTTTAAATTCTAGTTTGGATTTTGGAGGTATTCTCATAATTTATGTTTTCTAATTTGGTTTTTGTGTTTAAATAAACTAAAGTTGATTAATTTGGCACCCATTTAGATTCAATATATGAGACTTGACGAGAAAATTGATGATATGGTGTAGGATATGAATTCAAATATTGTGTTATAGAGTGGACCGTTGAGTTGGGCCAAGCGCAATACCACCGCCTTCTCAACTATATAAGCCTCACATCGTCACCTATCTAGGCATGTCTCATTCTAAACCTCTCTCTATCTCAAAAGTTTGAAGGACATAAATTAAAAAGCAAAGACAAAAGTTATTACTTGAAGGGAGGGTAAATTCACTTTAAATTTAGTTAAAAGCCTTGAATAATTAATTAACCTGTATTGAGTTGAGGCCCTTGGTCCAATAAAAATGAAAGCCCGTGGGATAGCCTTTAATCCTTTATATAATAAGGCTGAATCATTGTGAGATGGATTTCTTTTTCATTATCGGAAAAACGGGAGGAGTATATGGCCCTAGTAATCCATAGTCTGACCTTTGGAATTGATGGATATACTTTGGAGTTGATCGAGTAAAATGCATTATGAACTCTTTATTCATAACGTATAAGTTGGATGATGGCCTTCAATGCAATTTTTATATGACCCTCAATGTAAATTTGGATTATGAATTGTCACTAAGAGATGAAAAAAACTGACCCCCAAACCAGATTCAACTGGTGGTGAAAACCAAAAACAAAAAAAAACAAAAAATTTTTTTGAAGAACATTCAATCTTCTGTTGGAAAAGAGGTAGAACCTTGCCTATTTTTCTCATTCTTGATTATTCAAGAACATTCAATCTTCTGCTTGAGAAAAACAAAATTCCTTAATTTAGTAAACATGCTCTATCCCAAGACCCTGATTAGCACATATATTTTGAAGGAAACTTTTTGGTTTGTTATCATTCACGATGTTGCTATGTAACTGCAGCTTTGTAGTTGCTCTTTATGATTTTTTGTATGACATCGATCAACTGTTAAATTGTTGTGAGGCGGACCCCAGCTGTGGCAAGTTACCAACCCGAAAATGCTAACATGTGCCCTTATGGCACATGTTACCATGACCCTATAAGCATAAGGATAATTAGTTAGCAAAACCAATGTTGACGATATAATAGGGCTTATAATTTCATACCTCAACCCTAAGATTTTGTCTCCTTCAATATACAAAGATTTCCTGCTTAATTATGCAGAAATCAAATTTAACTAGTGTTAGCAATCTTGGTAAACACCAGATCATGGGTGAATGCTAATTCTTTTAAATCAATGTCAAACATGAGAATGTGAGTGTACTGTGTTTTAGTATAGTTTAACTTCCCCCTTTGATTATTGGTGGACATGAGGATAGACTCCGAGCTATATCATAGCGCAACTTTGATGTTGCGTATAACCTTTTTTACGTTGTGTAAGTATGTACAAATGGTATATGCCTTAATAAATATGATTATGATCGGGATGATTGCTTTGTGATGATCTAGGTTCTGTTTTTATTGAAAATTATTTTCTTCATTTTTTTTTATCAATCTTTCACATGTTGCAGGGATCATTACAAAAAAAAATTATATGATACTTACATGTCATTCATGGGCTTATTGCATACATTAAAATTGTCATGAAATAAGAAAATATTGCAATATGTTGAGCCAGAAACCAGTCAAACCACCAAGCATTCCTTCCAAGTTCCTGCAACCATAGACCAAAGCTTATTGCATGCAATAAGGTATGTGAATATTATAGTTCACACGCATGTGATTTCATACTGCAGAACTTGAGAAATACCATTGTATGATTATTCCCCCAAACTACAAATCTATACATAGTTAGTGAAACAGACCTCAATTTTGGTGTACTTTTAGTTAAGTCTTATAATTAAACTCTTGTGTTCATTCATAGTATTTTCAACTATTAAATAATGTAGTCAAGAAAAATCCTAGAAGTAGTACTTCAACTATTAGTAAAATACTAAAATGTAATCAAAGAAACTAAGCTGCATTATATTAGAACAATACTTACGAATATCCATCTACCACCAAGTCCAAGTAAATCACTCAAAGAGATGTAGTATCAGTTCGCACCTGGAAATAAATTCAGAGTCAAAATAACAGAACTTCAAAGAAACTCAAAATCCAAATGTTCCTTAGTTCTAACATTATCCTTCAACTATTAATTCAAAGATTGTCAAAAATATAGTTTTCCCCTATAATCAAAGTAGAGAAAATGAAATCATACTTCAAGATGAAGAACTGTCATCTTAAAGAAGCACATTCCATGATAAAAAGAAGTTAGCATACTTGAATGTGTGTTTGGTTCTATGACAACAAAATTGTTTTTGGCTAAAAGTGAGTTCAATATAAAGCAAAAGCTCAAAATTGTAGCTTCATGTTACAATCCATTCTAGAGACAAATTGATTCTACTCCACACATCAAAATCGAAATGAACATACACTTTTATTGTACTAAATCAAAATCGAAACGGAAAAAAAATGAAAACATAAACAGAGGTCATGCTTATAGACAAACCATTCAAATATTATAAATTATCTTTCAAGAAGAGTTAAATCTATGGCTGGAATTAGAAATGACATTCAATTTCTAAGATCTTGTGATTTGAAACACTTCTTGAATAAAGTAATTGTTTATTTGCATTTGAACAAACTTTATATTGATCTGTCAATTTAGACTTTTTGTCAAAGGAGAAACATTTCATCATGATAGAAAATTAATTAAAATAATAGGGAGGAAGTTTTACCTTCCAACAACAACAGCCAGATCACCCCTAATGGTTCCAGGCTCTGATATACGTGGATCCGTGGCTCCAATTAGTCAACCATGAAGCCTAACTTCTTCTCGTTCCTAATATACAAATAATAATAGCGATGAAAATCAATTGTGTTCCAATTTTATCAATAGAATAGAAACAATTTGAAACAAAGAACATTAGGGATTTCAAAGAAGAAAGACATACCTGTTTTCCCCCAAATTCATGAACATCAATCTCTGATTACACATGAAAAAAAATATACTTGTGAGTAGAGCAAGAAGCAACATCACCATAAATTGAAGGAACAAAAACAGAATAATTCTTTTAAAATTATAACACTTGTGGAGACCAATCTATGATTTTCGATTTCCACAATATGAATTCTAATCTTGAATTAAAAATCAAAACAAAAAACAGACCAAGAACTTCATATAAACTTACCCAAAATCATTGAAATTATTTAATTTGAGATAGGAAAAGTCTGCAAACCAAGAACTAAAATAACCTTGATTGAAAACATGATGAAGATCGAAAAGACATATACAAAGCTAAATGAATTCTTTCGGTAGTTTTCGGAGGGATTTTTGAAATTTGAAAGCATCATTAAATTAGTCAAAGCTTGCAGAGAACACTTTTGGTTTGGTTTTTCACCAAAATGGAAGGTTTTGTTGAAGATGGAGAGAAAGAAGACATCATTAATGCATAAAGGGAAAGGGAAAGATTCTTTCCTGTGTTTTATTTTTCTTTTCTGATACACTTTTATTTGGTGATTGTAGTGGATATTTCCATATATTTAATTTCAAAATTTGTAAAACACATTTGATCAAACCAACATATTGCTTATCTCATTCAAAAAAAAAAAAAACTTATTGTTTCACAATAACAAATTTTCCCTCAACCTAATAAATATCATTAACAACCTAATGCACCATTAAAGGATGGACCATTTCTTCTATTTAGGAACCATATGAGTAACATTGCTATAAAAAAAAAAATTTACAAAAACATTGCTATAAACTATGCATCTAAATAGAAAACAATATCAAAAACACCAAAAACCAAAACAAAATTTACAACATACACAATACAATTCATTCTAATCATAATTTAATTTGTATATATGTTTTGAATAAAAAACTAAAACTTCACAATTATTTAAACAATGAGTTCACAAAATCAAAACTCAAAAGAGATACCTTGCTCTTTGGGAAGCTCTTTATTAAATCTGAAACCAAAAATATAATAACATTCTTTTAGTAATTTCTAATCAATAAGATATCAAAGCCTTAAAATTTTAAAGGATGCAACCCCTGAAAAAAGTAAAGGGTTAATACAAATTGATATCAAAGAAATCTAATGGAAACAAATGAAATTAAGAAGATCGAGATAATACCAATGAAAGAAAAGAAAAATCAGAATCTAATTGATATCTACGGTACTTTTGCATTTTGGAATTTCCCCAAATTGGACTTCATTCGTTGAAGATGAACCTAGCGTTTCTTTCATCAAAACTCTCTTCTTGTTACATCTCCTTCAATAAAGCAGAAACAGAAAATATTAAAAGGATTGAAAAAAGAACTGGAAAAAGGGAAATAAGATGATTAAAAACCTGCATTTTATCTTTAATCGATTTCAGCGGTGTGTCTCGGCGGTTCTGGCGGTGTGTCATTGGTGGCTCCTTCCATCGCTTCTTGAATTGATTTTACTTTGTTTAGTGTTTTGAGGATTTGGTACAATTGGGCATTTAGGGTTTTGAGGTTAAGATTGAATTTTTATTCGAGAATGGAAAAATTTGAAAGAAAGGGAGGATTTTGAATTGCAAAAGAGAAGAAAGAAGAGAGGAGGAGAGGATGAATAAAATCTTGATGAAGAGAGAAGAATTGAAACCCATGACAAAGAAATGAATTATGATATTGAAGAGAGGGAGAATTTGAAATTTGAAATTGATTCAAACAAAAGTCATAGCTGCAGAGAATCAAAGTATAGTTTTTCACTAAAATAGGTATTTTTGAAATGTGAGGAAGAACATGACAGAATTGTTACACTTCAAGGGAAATATATTTTGCAGGGTTTTTTTTTTGTTTGCTCTTTTAATGGACTGGGCTGAATTAGAGCTGGCCCATTACAACATAAACATAGTAACAAAGCATTTTCATTGGCTAATTCAAAATATTGCCCAAAAGAAGCTAAATTCTTGTCATCTTGTCCACCTAGGATTTTGCTCTAGGTGATTGTGGGTGTGACACCTGTAAAATTTTGCTAAAAGCTTGGTTTCTCTTGTGTAGTTTTAGGATATAAAGTGTAAAACCTTCCCATCTTTTATAGGAACCTCTCTACATAAAAAAAATTATGTTAGAGTCGTAACTTCAACCGAAAACAAAAATACTATTTTCGGTTTCAAACATAAGAAATAGTTGAATCAACAAAAGTTTATGTATTTAATATTGTCCCGGATACATAAACTTTTATTGATTCAATTTTTTCTTATATTTAGAACTAGAGCGCCGAAAGTAAATACTATAGACAAGAGGAAAATAAATAAGACAAAATAACTATTCAACCATCAATTTTTTTTTATTTAAAAAAATATAGGTAAAGACATGAAATTGAGAACCTGCTTCTATAGGCAAAAGAGGTCCGGTGTATATTCATTGATGTTTGAAACAATTCATCATTCCATGGTACATATTTTGGCTTCCCTTGGGTAGTGCCAGAACTGCAATGAGATTCAGAAATTTGGATTTCAATAGATTTATATCATAAGATTTCATAGGATTTAAAATGATTTATATAAACTTAGTGGTGGATAGGGTTGGGAATAGGCCAGGCCGGCCTACAGGGGCCTACGGCCTAGCCTACATAGGCTCAGGCAGGCCGGCCTATTTATTTAAATAGAGCAGGCTAAGGCTTTGTAATAAGCCTATTTAGCTAAAAAGGCCAGGCTCAGGCCATGGAAAAAGCCTTTTAGGCCTACTAGGCCGGCCTATTTAAGTAAATATGAATAATATTTTTATATTTATTATTATTATATATTAAATTTTGTACTTTGATTAAATTATAAATCTATTAAATTTTTCAGTAGTTTAACTTTTCACATATATAAATGTATTATTATAAACTAAAATTGAAATACGATGTCATATATAGTCAAATTCTCTAAAATATCATGTTAAATATCAAAAGGAAGTTTAATATCATTGATTTGTTAGTTCATTAGCATATTTAAAAGTAAATATAATTATTTATTTAAATATATTCATGTTAAATAGGCTTTTAAACAGGCTAATAGGCCATGTCAGGCTTTCGAAAGGCCAGGCCTAGGCCTAAAAAATAAGTCTATGACAGGCCACAGGCCAGGCTTAGGCCTTCAATTTTTTGGCAGGCCAGGCTCAGGCTTGGCAAAGCCTTGCTCGGCCTAGCCTATTCCCAACCCTAGTGGTGGACCTATATGAATTTCAATAAATAAAGTAAAATGTGTTAAAAAAATTGTAAGTTAATAGAATCGAATTTACTGTTATAAAGATTACACATAATTTCACACGGTAAAAGATTTTATCCGTTGATTTAAGATCAGATGATCCAAATTTCAACTTAATTTTACACAAAATAATAATGGCATCAATTAATTTGATTAGATGCCAATCAACTTTAACTATCAACGCACATACAAAAGAAAATCCTACCTAATAAGAGAAAACAAAAACAAAAAAAGAAAGGGGAACAATAACACACTTTAAAGAGGGGAATAAAGATGATGATGTTGGATCTAGCTAGCAAAAGGACTAAACTCTCGGAGTATGTTTAACTAGAACTAAAATATGTACCAATATGGAGAAAAAAAAATATGAAGGTTGAGAAAACTTGACCTTCATCGGAATTTTTTTTTTCCTTTTCTCTCCCGGTTAAATTTGTAAATTAAAATTACACACAAAATTATATTTGACAAAATGTAGGTTGAGAATATAATTTGTTTTTGTAATAAAAAAAATATAATTTGTTTTTAATCTTCTACGCTTTACTATCACTTTTATGCACAAAAATATATTTGACATTGTTTTTATCAACAATTTTTTGATGTCTAACATCATTTTCCATAATCATTATATGCATTGAACATAGTATTCGCAACTAAATTATAATCGCTATTATCCTTTTTATAATAAACTACACACATAAATTACAAAGACTAAAGAAGTGCATTGTAAATAGTTATTTTTATTTAATATTCATAAAAATTTAAATTCATTGCATAAATATTCCTATTTAAATAATCTTAATTTCACTAACTTACTTATTTTTAATATTTTCTATCGTAATAAATAAGAGCATAAGCGAAATTAAACATTTAATATATTTGAAAATTTGTCAAAATTTCTTATAAAAAAAGACAAAAAAAAATCTCACATTTTTTGGGTTACCATGAAATTGGTACGAAGTTTCCACTTCCGTTAGGGGACCGATCGTCCCTTACCACTTGGACCAATTCATTATTGGTAATTCTCACTTTTATTTCTTATAAAAATTACCGGAGAGAACACTATTATTTTGGTCAAAAAGAGTGAATTTATATTACTGTATCATAAATTTATCATTATATTTAACAATATTTTAATGTATTATAAATTTATTTAGTCAGACAAATATGAATAAATTTGTTTAAATTTTTATTTTCAATATTATATATTTTGAAACATGAATTATTAATATTTAAAATTTAAAAATGGTAATTTTATTTTTAAAATTCTTTATAGAATTTATTTTCACAATGTTTTGGTTTTTTTTTGTCAATCAATATTATTTAGTATATTTTATATCATAATTATAATAACTATTTTTTATAATTTTTATTATTATAATTGAAGTCTACATACCGACAATGAATTGGTCCAAGTGGTAAGGGACTTGATTCCCTTAAGCATGTGGTCAGGAGTTCGATTTCTGACTCATGCGTAAGGAAAAAATTTGGTTGGGAGGGGAGAACCACCTTGTGTGCTCCACATGTTCCCCACATATTTTCTGATGGAGATTAGTCATTCCTAAACAAAGGTGAAAATTTTAATATTTATATATGGTAAAAAATAATAAATAAATCAAGTTTACATATCACATTTAATATTTAACTTAAATAAAATTTAATATATAGTATTATTTGTTTTTTCTATGTATGTCTATATATTTAAATAATATTTAACTTAAGTAAATTTTAATAGTATTATTTGTTTTTTCTATGTCTATAGACTATATGTATCTGAATAAAGTTGAATGCTTACAGTTACTTGAACATAAATGCTTATATACAGTTACTCAAAGATTGAAGAGTGTGAGTGAGTTGTCTAAGCTCTAAAGTCAAGGGCACTTGGAGGGCATAGAAATTGTAGATACTCATGCACAACATTTTATTGGAGACACCTATCTTTGACTCATTGAATTAAAAGGTGAAAGAAGTAATCATTTTCAACACTCATTCTTTTGACTCAATTTCAAAACTCATTTATTTTTTATTTTACTTAACTCATAGTGCTCTCACATTTGTTATCTTGCAATTTTTTATTTATCCTAGTGATCTAGCTTTAAGAAGGAGAGATTGGAGAAATAAAAAAATAAGAAGGATAGATACAAAGAGAGGATGGCAAATAAGGTGAGAAAACCTGCATATTCTTTTTTTCAATTCTATTTTTTAATTAATTATTATTTTTTTCTCTCTTTAAAATGTTGTTAAGTAGCTATTGTTGATGTTGAATTATATGTTGTGTAGTGCTACCATATTAATTGAATTTTGCTGAATTCCTATTGGCATTTAGTTATTGTGTTTTCTTTATTTATTATGGAGCATAGTGAATGAATTTTGTAGATACAATATTGTGTTTTGAGAATGATGTTGAGAAGGGAGAGATTAAATATTTGAAGGGGAAGGAGGGAAAATAATAGGGATTAAAATCTTTATTGTTTCTTATAGTGTTATATGTTTTGGATGTCTTTCCCACATTCCTCTTCATTGGGTTATAAATCCTCAAAAAAAAAAAATTCTCAAATTAAGAGGAGTTATCCAAATTATGACCTTGGATATATTTTAATTTAATTAACTTTTTTTTTTCTGTTAATAATTTTAATTTAATTAACATCATGTAATGCAACACATGCACAATCAACAAAACATTCATATAGATAGTGATTTATAGTAGTGGACATTGATGTTCATTACATTACATTGTACTTAATTTTTTAGTACAAATGATTAAGCGTATACTTGTTTGTATTAATGAATTGATTATTAATTTGAATAGGTGCTTGAACTTGATGGACATGAGGAGGAGAGTATCTCTCCTTACACAAAAGATGGATCAATTGATTGTTATGGAAAACCAGCTGTTAAAGCTTGGACAGGTGGATGGAAGAGTGCCTCATTGTTGTTAGGTATCCACACAAATCTTGATATTCATGTTGTTTTTGGGTTCAAAGATATAAGGACTGACAGGTTCAACCGGAAATCGGCCAGTCTGTTGATTGAGTCATCCGCGGCCGAGTCTCGGTCAAGTTGGTTCAACCGGTTCGGCTTTTTCAACATTTTTTAATAGTTTTTTATTACTCATCTTGTTTAACCGTAGTTCAATGGATTGAACCATGAATTGGAGGTCTCACCGGTTCGAACTCTGGTCCGGTTTTTAAAACATTTGAACTTTTGTCCAAAACTTCCCTTCTTTTGGAGACATGCTTAATTCAATTATATTATGAATATTTTTAAAATTATGTCCATATTTTATTAACTATTGAATTTTATAATTGAAACAGTGAATCAATTACTAGTTGCATTGGCTTTCACTGGAGTTGAGGTGAATTTGGTTCTCTTTGCAAAGTTAGTATTGAGACAAAGTAATGCTGAGTCAGCAAACACTTTTAGCAGATGGATGGGAACTACTTATTTCTTCTCTCTAATTGGAGCTTTTATTAGTGACTCATACTTGGGAAGATACCTCACTTGCATCATATTTCAAGTTGTGTTCAATATTGTAAGTATTCAAATGTTAATATGATTATATATTAACATTTAGTCTCCGCAGTTGCGTTCAGAGAATGCTCAGTTTACATCAACAAAAAACGTAAGGTTCTATTTTCGTCTTCTTTATGCAGGGATTGGTGCTATTATCCTTATCAACTCACTTCCTTTTACTTAAGCCTCAAGGTTGCGGAAAAATCGGATTTCTATGTGAACCTCATACACCATTTCAAGTTGCAATACTTTACATATCAATATATCTAATAGCTTTAGGGAATGGAGCTGCTGATCCTGCATTAGCAACATTTGGTAATGATCAATTTGATGAGGAAGAACCTAAAGAAGAAAAATCTAAGAACTTATTTTATAGCTACTTTTATGTGGCATTGAATCTAGGATCATTAGTAGCTGAAACAGTATTGGCTTACATAGAAACTACAGGAAATTGGGTGCTTGGATTTTGGATATGTTCCGGTTGTGGCGTTTTTTCATTTCTTATTTTTATGACCGGAACTCTTAGATATCGGCACATGAAGCCTACTCGAAACCCTATCTCGAGGTTAGCACAAGTGTTTGTGTCTTCTATGAAGAAAATAAAATTTCAAGTACCTGCAAATGGAGAAGGCTTATATGATGATAAACAAGGGGATGATCCTAGTGTTAAGAGAATGCACCACACAAATGGCCTTAGGTAAGTGTTATAAGGGCATGTAGAAGTGCTTTTTCATTGTTGAGGCTGTTAGTTATGGTTTTTTAGAAGAAAAAAATCACTTTTTTTTGATAAAAATAATCACTTTTAAAAATATTACATCTGTTTGTTATAGATTTCAATATTGTATCCATACAGGTTTCTTGATAGAGCTGCTATTATTTCTACTAAGGAAAAGAACAAGTTGCTCGAGAAAGGCAAAAACCCGGATCCTTGGAAGCTTTGCACTGTGACACAAGTTGAAGAAGTGAAATGTATTTTGAGACTATTGCCGGTATGGCTTTGCACAATCTTCTCCTCCGTCGTCTTCATACAAATGCTTTCTCTATTTGTCGAGCAAGGTTCTACAATGAACAGATCATTTTACAAGTTTCAAATCCCACCTGCAAGCATGACAGCATTCGATATCATAAGCACATCAGCATTCATCATGTTATTCGACGTTCTCATCGTTCCATTATACGTAAAAATCGTCAAAAGAGATCCTAAACTTCCTAGCGAGCTACAAAGAATCGGCATTGGACTATCATTTACGATACTAGCTTTGATTGTCGCCGGTTTGGTAGAGAGAAAAAGACTCGAGTTCGCTAGCACCGACGGTAAAGAAACAAGTTCTTTGAGTATATTTTGGCAAATACCACAATATGTGCTTGTAGGAGTAGCAGAAGCATTTGTTTATGTAGCACAAATGAATTTTTTCACATCACAAGCACCAGATGGATTGAAAAGCTTGGGAATGGGATTATCTATGTCTTCATCGGCACTCGGTAGTTATGTGGCTGATAGTATTTTGACTGTCGTAATGAAAATCACTTCGACTCATGGACGACCTGGTTGGGTTTCGCCGAATCTAAATGAAGGTCATTTAGATAGGTTTTTCTTTTTGTCAGCATCTTTAACAGCTATTAATTTGATATTTTATATTGTGTGTGCAAGAAGATATAAGGAAATAGAGTTGGAGAAAAGAGAAGAGGAAAATAAAGATGAAGTTGTGACTTGATTTTGAGAGTATGACAGCAAAAACTTTGGCAGATCATTGGCATAAGAACTAGATAGTGTCATGTGTGACATGGTTTTTTGGACTATATGTTTTTATATACTTTTTATTTTTATATGGATACAGATTCTTCAAAAGGCTTTGGATATCAAATACTGTTATAGAGCCTAAAAATCTGTAATTCAATTGATACTAGAAATTTTAGACTTGCAAGATGAAAATTAGGATGGTTGAAGTTATGTGATAGTATAGAATTTTTAATTCATGAAACTAATTTGTTAAAACTTAGCAATCTTACCATAATCCAAAATAGTCTGTAATAGCCGGTTAAACCTGAACATCTGATATGCGATGTTTTAAAAATTGAACTGAACCGTTGAATAGATTCAACCTGTTGAACCGAGAATACTTAGTTCATTAATTTGTTTGATCCCGATTACATTGTAGTCTTGTTGAACTTTGGTTCAACCAATTTTCATTTATTATTATTTAATACATATTTATTTGTCATACAGTTCAACTGTGATTGAACCGATTACGACAGTAACATCCAGGAGCTACTAAAAGTATTAGACAGCACTTGGCGTCTCCATTCTCCCAACCACCCACTGTCTGATATCGCATCGCGCATTGACAGAGCTGTCACCACAGTTCCAAACACATCTTTACAATATGATAATATTGATAGTCATAGTTACAATATATGCGCGCTCGCAAGCCAGTTAAACTCAACTTTAAAACCTTGATGACTGATATTATTTGCCTATATGAACACAATCCAATTCTTAAAGTTTACCTTTCCTACCAAAAACCACAATGAAAAGTTTATACTTAAAAATTCTAAGCTCATTCTCTGATTCTTTCTTTAAGGCAAAATTTTATTGATAAAATTCTTGATATAAACATATAGAACCATGGAAAATTTTGAAACCCAACATAAAGAACGTGCTCAAAATTATTTGAAATATAAATCAAGTTTGATATTGTACAAACTGTTTTATGAATGCATCAACCTAGTAAAATTTTATTGCCACTCTAAAAAGTTATCCTTTATCATTTTGCAATCTTTGCAGCCAGTTCTCTCACCAACTTAGCAGCTACCATGGCAGTCATTCCATCAACGGTATCGCGTTGTGGGTTGAATTCAACCACATCTCCAGCAACAACTTCGCCTTGAAGGTTGTGTAGGATGTTAAGAACATCGCGGAATGAAAGACCTCCTGGTTCAATGTGAGACACTCCTGGAGCAAAGGCAGGATCAAGACAATCTACGTCTATTGAGATATATACACCTTTAACACCTTCCCCTAGTTTCTGCAGAAGAAAATCACCAAGATTTTAGAAAGAAGTAAAAAACAATGAAGCACCAAATCTCATAGGAAAAAAATGTGTGGGTCTGTGTGTGTATATCTATGTAGCACTGACACTTCAAATTGAAGGTGTGTCCGACACTTGCAATTTTCTCAAAATATTATTGGTGTTGATGTGTCGGTATAAGGGTTGTGTCTGGCATCTGTGTCAGTGCTTCATTAGGTGTATATTAATTTAGTACTGTAAAAAGAAGAAAAACACACATGCACATAAATGCCTACCGCAAACACACACACTGCACACACACACACACACACAGAGAGAGAGAGAGAGAGAGAGAGAGAGAGAGAGAGAGAGACCAGGTTCTCTAGGAAGTGGCGATCTCTGGAAAATGTTCGCATTTCATATTGCTCGACACCAAATTTTTTTGCTTGTGCACGTCCTTCAGTTGTTATTGATCGAATACCAACCTGAAATAAATTAACAAGTTAAAGCATGAAGAATAAGTGACATATCTTACAAGCCATGGATGAAGACTGACATTTATAACCAGAGGAAAGAATTTGCAGTAATTTAGGTAAGAAAAAAAAAATCATCTAAATATGAAAAAAGTCAAAAAGAAATTAAAGAAACATTACATCTAAGCTAAATAAAACGCAATTTAATTCTAACAAAAGTTATCAACTAGAGTTCTGCATTGCCAGCTATAAGTTAGTAACAGAATATAAATGCTAAACCAGAAGAAATAGAAAGTTCTTACAGAGAACAACCAGGTTTATGTTTCAGAAAAGCTTTATAAAATTAAGTGCATGTGTGGATTGACAACGATAAAAAGTTACCTGCAAGAGTCGCCGAACATAGTCACCTTCCATGACTCGAGCAAACGAAGAAGCATGTGAATAAATGTTCCCTTCAAAGGCATCATAGTTGTCAGGATGTGCATCAAGATGAAGAACATCAACCGGTCCTCCAAGCTTTTCAGAGACGGCTCTAATAACTGGAAATGATATTGAGTGATCGCCACCTAAAACTAAAGGTCTTAATGGATCCTGGAAGATGTATACAACATTAGGATCAAGAAAGTTCAAACAGAAAGTTATCAGCAAAACGCTATATTTCACATGATACTAGATTCAATGCTAAGAAACAATATATTGAGCATGATGACAAAGACATAATGTTTTAATTCCAAATCATAAATCGGAAAATATACCTCTTCCATCACTAACTTGACAGATTCACTAATGACGTTCATCAACCTATGATCATCTACGCCACAATCACGAATCTCTTGAATAGGGACATCGCCAACATCAGTTAGCACTCGTGCGTCCTGTAAATCCTTACCTTTAAAATCAAAATAATAATGTTAATATAAGCTTACGATTATGATATTTAATTACAGGAGTGATACAAGAAGCGTGAAGGCATTGAAAACTGAGATTGCAAGAAGTGAGCTATATCCCGTTAAATAAGCTGCTGCTCTGATCACTTTAGACAGTGACTAATAGAATCAGTGTTGTTAAATAGCGGCTATAAAAACAATATAGCGCTTTATGTGGTAGCAGAAGTTGCACAAATTTCTATTGTTCCGTGATGCACTATTTAGTACACAATGTTGTCAAATAGCGTGTAAGCCGGCTATAATGGAGGGACAACACTATTCTGTAGCGGAATTTGAACAGTCCACTATATTAGACGATCAGCGATTGACAACACTAAAGAGAATACAGGTGAACATGCATTGTTACAATAATTCGTGTTATCCTCAGAAAATGCAATCACAAGAGAACAGAAAACATGTCTATGGTAACTAAAATCCAATCAAGTAACAACACAAAAGTCCAATAATATTAAAATTTGTATTCTTGATTCTTTCTCATACGTAAATTTCACGCAAAGAACAAATTACAATTTGCAGATGTGTTTGAAAAAGCAAAATTTAGACTCTGCTACACAAAAAATCATTTGTAAGACTTCTACGATCCTAAGGAAAATCATATGACTATACCTTCTTCGGTTGTCGAGTTTGTGCTACCACACCAAATGGCCTCCCTAATGCGAGGAGGTGCAAATGCAGGCCCTTGAAGGAATGATGAATTATGTCCCAAAGGAACTCCAAGAAGCGATGAAGTTGCTACAGCGCCTCCTAAAGCACGCACGAGTTCTCCCTGCAAAGAAGCAATTTATACATCCACACTGCTTTCATACAAAGCTTATAAACAAAATCGTCCAAATAAAATCTAAAATTAAGGGTCATAGGACAAAACACCAAAGAAACACAGATTTCGACAAGCAAAACAAAACCAAATAATGACTTACCTTAAGCTTTGCTCTTTCTCTAATCAGGGTAAGTGAAGCATCGATTACACGACTTTGGCCTTTCTCTAGCAAAGCAGAAGATACATTCGCTGAATTCAGTCTCTCCATGAAATGGATGCCTCTGCGCGCTATCGTCGACATTTCTGTAACAAAACAGCAAAACAATTAATACCTAAAAGGCCAAAGAAATTTAACAAATTAAACTCATATCACTAACCAGTGAATTTCACATTTCAAGTGAACACAAATTTACAATTATTTTCCACTTTTAGAGTTTACCGGTGTTATCGATTGCAGATGGCAGACCATTGCGAAATGGCAAAAGTCTATCATTGCGATAGTGTTGTCTAATAGTGGCTATAGTGTAACAAAATTTAAACAAACAGTTTTTGTTTCACAATATGTTACTTAGTACAAAGTGTCGTTTAATAGCAGCTATAACACTGTAGCGTAGCATAATTCAAACAAACCGATAATTTCTACGATCTGCGATTGACAACAATAATGGCACCACCATCCTTCCAAAACCATGGCAGTTGTCAAAAAAATCCACCACTGCAGTCTGCCATAGTACTACTATGGCCGCTATTTGACAACACTCGAGTTTATCATTCTCAATGACATTGTAACTGCACATGACATACGTCTAGGACACTAAAATTCAGTAAATTAATCCCTAATCCTAAAAAAGTGAAGAAAAAAAAACCACAAAAACACAAGAAAAATGGGTTTTACAACCTCAATGTTAAAAACAAAAACCCAAAATTCTAATCAAGCCATCTAACATCAAACAAAAACTAAGAGAAATTCACTATTTGCACTGTTTCATTCCTTTTTTTTAATCAGAATAAAAAAAACATCAAAATACCAAAACACTAAAAAACATTGATTTCATTTTCTAAGAAATCAAAAACATCATTGATTGATCTAATGATCTTACAACTTCATCAAGCAATGAAAATGCTATATACCATAAACTACTATAACAAACAAAATTAATATTTAAAAATAATAATCGCAACAAGCATAAAGATTTATCAATTTGATTTTATAATTTTGGGATAAAAGTGAAAAAAACAGACAAAATTGTGAAACACCCATGATAGATGATTGTTTAAAGTATGAAACTTTAACACTTTAAGGTAATAGATTCATGTTGAATATTCTGAACATGCAAAAAAGAAGAACCAATTGAGGTTTGAATAAAATGGGTATACCTGTGAAAGTTGGCAGAGAACAGAGGAAACCCCGTTACGGACAGAGAGATAGAGAGAGAGAGAGAGAGAGAGAGTGAAGTGGCGCTAATTAATACTAGTAATTAATAATTTCGTTAATGTCTTTTTTCCACGTATTTCAAACATATCCTAAAAAAAACATAAGAGTATGATTGGGTCAACAAATGGTCATAGTTTAAAATTGGCAAAATTACTTATTTAGTCATTTATCTTATTCTTTTAATATTTTGGTTCTTTATATTTCATTTGTAATATTTTGTCATTTATCTTATCTTTTTGTGACACTCTGATTCTTTATCTTTTATTTAAAACACTTTGATCCTTTATCTTTTATAACATTCACATATAAACTCTCTTTTTTCATATTTTTTATTAAAAAAATGCTTAATTTTATTTGTTAAGATACCTTTTTATTAAAATTAAATAAAACTCATAATTTTGATAAATATGTTCATCATCTTCATCAATTTTTTCATATCTTCATGTTCTTTAAAGGATCAAAGTGTTACAAATAAAAGATAAAGGATCAGAGTGTTACAAAAAGATAAAAGACAAAAATGTTACAAATAAAAGATAAATGACCAAAATGGTAAAAAAAAATAAGATAAATGACCAAATGTATAATTTTGCCTTTAAAATTAGAATTCACATGATAATGATAGTTGAATGGAGCGATATTTTTTTTTGTTCATGTTACTAACCGGTACCCTCGGGCAATCTTTAAGGAAATTAAAAATAGAAAATTGAAAATAATATTTTTCTAGACTTTTGAGGAGTTGACATTTGATACTTTCAATGTTGCTGACGGTCATGAGTATCAAGCCTTTAATCAAGATGAGACCACGGGGGTCGAGTTCTTTAAAGGTTGAGAAAAAGGTAAATACATCAAAAACACTTATGTATGACGCATCTACACGGGCATCGGATAGTTCTACATAGACTTTTGTATTCAATCCTGGCATTCGTGTTTGTGAGTTTCAGACAGAGGGATCTCTTTATTATAAAAAAACTCGAGGTCGAGTTCTTCATAAGAAGAGGAGTCTGATGCAGGAGCAATTCAACGCAACTGCGGCTGATTTGATTTTATTATATTTTACCAATATTTGATTATATTTTAGTATTTTAGCTAGATTTATTATTTTTATTTAGCCTGGTGAATTATTTTCTTTTACTAAGATTTGTTATATTTTTATTTTAGTTAGATGTATTATTTTCTTTTACCATGTTTTAGGAAGATTTGTTATATTTTTATTTTTCCTACTATTTAAGCTAAACTATTGTAGCCTTGAAGGCAACTTTTTGATTCAATAAAATTATAGAGAATTTTCTCAAAGTTTGGTGGATTCCAAATTAATTTATCTTTTATTGTGGATTCCAGAAATCTGGTGGATCCCAGAGCTTATTTGACAGGTCTGTAGCTTGAGAACTTGTGTTCTTATTATAGGATTAGCGCTTGCTGATCCTCCCACTTTTGTATCGCATCAGGTGGTATCAAATAGTGTCACGGGAACACCGTTTAGCATTTTCCTTTTTTTAATAGACAAAATAGAAAATCATTAGAAGCTCGTACTTAAGTGGAGGAACGAGGTTCGAACCTTATGATATCCGACATTAACAATTTCAATATTTCTATCAATTAAATGAAAAACAATGATGATTTAGATCGGAAGAGAGAGAAAAATTAATTGATTTGGTTTGAACCATCCAAGATTAGAAAAGTAGCATATGGTCACGAGTATTTAACGACATAATTAAGTGCACATAAGCACAATTTAGCATTTTATTATTTTAAAAATAATATTATTTAATTGTTTTTTTCTATTATTTGTTTGACTTTCACCATTAATTTAATCTGATTTGGAGTCAGTTTTGGCATTAAGTGATGATTCCAATCTCTCCCGATCGTAGTTGCGGTAATTGTGGTCCTTCTACAAAGTTCAACGTGAATCACTACTGAACCAAATAACGATTTATTCTTTCTATTATTTTTAAAAGTATATACATTACATAGATTTGTAAGGTGAGACCTACTATACTTCTCGATAATTTGAGATATTTATCCAACAATCAATAAGAATAACCATATATTTGCATGTGGTACTACCAACTAATTTGGATGTGATATCCGTAATTAATTTGTAACCAACTAATATAGCTTGTTCTTATTAGTTGATTAGTAATTACCAAATTTACCCCAAATTATCTAGAGTAAATTAGAAAAAAAAAACCATTTATGTATCTAAATTATGCTAATGTGTTTAAATACTTGTGTTGTAACCAATTAAATATTTATATGGAGATTATGTTTAATTTCACGTTCCCATTGTTTCTTTTTGTTAAAGTTAGAAATAATCGTTTGAACTTTTAACTCTTTTAATTTTTAGAAACTCAAATTAGTTGAGTTATTCATCTGCGTAAATATTTCTTTTGAGTTAAAATGACTAATATTCTTAGGTGCAGTTTATGGTGGGAAGTTCAATTAATTTTCCCATGATGGGAAAGTGCCTATTCCTACCGTTGATATATTATTCATATATTGAATGGTTTTGATTTAAGAGCCTTGCTTTTTCTTGACAGAAAGAGAACATGATGGAGTTTCCTTTGTACCAGCTTCCACTGTCCAATTATATTTAATTTATTTACAACAATAAATAAGTGAAATGTATCCGTAAATTCTTTAAGTGTTTTTTTTTTAGCAGACAAGTTTTATAAATGGCTTTTGCTAACGTACACCCAGTTATTTTTTAGAAGGAGTGTTTTAGCAAGTTATAACTAAAAAGTTGTTAAATACACCTTGAGGTGCATGTTACTAAACCACTCCTTCTAAAATATAGGTAGGTGTAAGTTAGCAACTCCTATAGGCCTTTGCTATCGTACACCCACTTATTTTTTAGAAGGTGTGCATTAGCAACTAATAACTAAAAAGTAGTTAAGTACACCTTAAGGTGTATGTTGTTAATGCACACCTTCATGAAAAATAGTGGGTGTGCATTAGCAAAACCCTTTATAAATATTTTAAGTTATAAATAGGTCTTTAAATTTTATGTTTATAATATATATAGACTCTTTAAGTTTTTTTAGTAACAAATATAATTTTTTTTATTTCTAATTTACCTTCTTTGATTTATATTATATATATACACATAAGAAAGACGGGCAACAAGCTGCACCATTAAACTTTACTGTAAAATGAAGTTTTTATATGTAACATCGGTTTGGTCTAAGGTGGGTAAGTGAAATAGATCTCCTATGGTGGGAGACTAATTTTCACCCGGTGCACTGATTAACATTTTCCTAAAGTTTATACAACATGTTCTATTCTCTCTCACTTCTTGTTTTTGCAACAACACAACCCAATTTTTTTTTAAAATAAATATATTTTATAAATAATTTTTTGTAATTATATATACATATTCGTATAAATATTAATGTACATAGTGGTTTAAAGTTTAATGTTGAAAAAAAATTAATAGTTTATGCATTTTTAGCCTTTTATAGAAAAAAAATTCAAACTTCTTTGCAGCACATCCCAACATTTTGCTCTAACTCCGCCACTGGTCTAAAATATATACATAACCCAAAATTATACTACCTTATAATTTATTTTGATAAGATAATCCAATTTTACCCATATTATCTTACTTGAAAAAATGAAATATCAAATTTTATATATATATATGCTAGTTCAATTGCTAATTTTACTCAATATTACAAATTCAATTAGTTATCCATTATTTTTTTACAAACAAAGTCAAAGTTTATTATTATAAACTTAAATTATATAACTTAAAATAATATTCTACGTATAACGAAAGATTTAAAATCATCAACAAGAGACTATGAACTAATATTTGTACTAATACTTAAACTAATATGTATATTTAGAGACTTACAGTCATCAATAATAAATTTTAAACTAATATTTACATTAATATTTGTACGAATATGTATATATTTACTAAAAATTATTTATAAAATATATTTATTTTAAAAAAAATTGGGTTGTGTTGCTGCAAAAACAAGAAGTGGAAGAGAATAGAGTATGGTGTATAAACTTTATTATGGTCCGTTGTAAATCAGTGTGATCTAATGGTAAAAATTGGTCTTCCAATTTTTTAAGTATCGGAGGATAGTGGAAAGACCTAAATGTTATAAATTACAAAATTAAAGAACTTATCTATTACAAATGTAAACTTTAAAGAACCTATTTGTTACATAAAATATTTAAAGGACCTATTTATTACAAACATAAAATTTAAAAGACTTATTTGTAATTTTAAAACTTAAATGATCTATCTATTATAAATGTAAAATTTAAAGGTTTATAATTCATTTTACCTAAAAAATAATACCAAAACGTTTTTATACGAGACAAATTAGTTCATTATTACAATAAGTCCAAAATTGAATTTGATGCCATGTAAAATATTAATAAGTCTACAAATAAATTTTGTACAAAAAAAAAAAAGTCTACAAATAAATTGAATCGTATTAATTAATGAAAAAGATAATAACAATAGTACAAAAGCGTTTCTGGTAAAAAGAGTACAAAAGGTACAATTCTAAAAATTGATACAAATGATACAATTCTATCATCTAAGCCATCCATTATTTATATAATTTATCAATGGTTCAAATAATCATTTCCCATCATGGGAAAATAAACAGCCCTTCCCATCTTAACCTGTGCCATATTCTTATGGAAAGCAATGATGGTGACAATGGTACACCAAACCAAAGTTATTTGCATTACGGAACAAGAACAACATACGGAAGATTCATTTGACAAATCTTAAATCCCAAATAAAAATACTATTTAGTTAGAATTTTTGATGTAACAAAAAGAAGAATTTTAAGTGGAAACATTTAATTGATTAAATTATAATCGTTCTTTTTCTCGTATATGGTTATCCAATTTTTTATTCCGTAATTTTATAGATACTTTTTTTTATTATATAAATATTTTTTATTAAATAACATTACTCAATTCCAAATTAAGATAAACATATTACCAACTTCACCATTTTGTTCTTCATCTATGTCTTCAAGACTTCAACCAATATAAACATATTACAAGTGTTCTTCATCTGTACATAATTTCAACAATTAACCACAATACAACCTTAATAAGAAAAATCAAACAAATAAATGATGTTGCAGAGCAAATTTTACCTCCCACAATTCGACCCTTTGTAGCCTTCATTAAAATAGTTCGAATTCCACACTCACACTTTCGCCCTCTGGGTTGTGTGGTAGATGTTGCAGAGCTTGACATGGTGTTCCAAAGGAGATGAACAGTAACGGAGAAGAACAAGATTGACAGTGAGGAAAACAAGAACAAGATGGAGAAGGAAAGAATTGAAATTTTACACAGCAAAGAAGAGAAAGAACTATTTTTTATGACGGAAAAATTTGTAGGATTTTTTTAACCATAAAAAAAAGTATGGACTATTACTGACTATTGGCCAAATTGTAGGAAATTTTCTCTTCCCACTCCCATGACTCTTTCCCCCCCCCCCCCCCCGGATTTCCATTTTTGCTCCTAGTTTTAAACTTCGGAACGCGTTTTCCAAAATTTATTTTGCCTTGAATACAAACTTCGGAATGTATTTTCCGAAGTTTTCGATGAATTTGAACTAGAAAAACATCGGAAAACACGTTTCGAAGTTTTTGTACAGGGGTAAAATTGGAATATTAGGAGGTTAAAAAGAGTCATAGAGGATGAGAAGAGAATATTTCAAATTGTAAGGACTAAAAACATATTTAACCCAAAAATTTATGATTTTTTTCTAATCACACCTCAAAAAAACTTATTACACTCAAATTGACTAAAATACCCTTAAACACATACGTGCATATAAACTCAATTTACATAATCTAATTGAGTTTACATATATTTTTGTAAAGTCAGTTTACAATTTACATAATCTTATGTCTGCACATGGTCATCAATTTTGTTTTTTTATTACTGATGTACATATTGGAATTGAAATTTGTTCTCTTTTACTTGTCATATGAAAATTTAGTATTTAATTATCATATTTTGAGTCACCAAACACATTTTCAACCAATGAAAGAAAATACATTTTTATTCATAAGACTTTCGTAGTTAAAATGCTTTGATAGAATTAAATACTAAAAAGAGTGTTCAAAATATACTTCAAACTCGCTTCCATATTTTATAAATGACGAATGCTATATGTAGCGAAGCAATTCCTCGCGAAATTTCACAAACCGCTTTTTGTTTTCTTTACCGCAATTAGTTTGCACAATATAATAATATACTCACATAACAATATAATTTTCAATTTTATTTCAACTCAATAATAGAAGTCTTTTGGGACCCAAATCGAAAAGCAAAATTTATTTATACTAACTCAAGAATATAAATCCTTTGGGACCCAAATTTTATTGTAGCATGCGAAAGGTTGTAACTTAATTTCATAAAAGCATGTGATTTTCATACTATTAGATGAACAACTATCACATGTATTAATAAAGTCTTTTGTCCTAACCCTGTTTTTATTTTTCTCTTTACAAATAGATTTTCAGCAGTTTCATGGGACCCAAATCGAAAAGCAAAATTTATTTATACTAACTCAAGAATATAAATCCTTTGGGACCCAAATTTTATTGTAGCATGCGAAAGATTGTAACTTAATTTCATAAAATCATGTGATCTTCATACTATTAAATGAACAACTAACACATGTATTAATAAAGTCTTTTGTCCTAACCCTGTTTTTATCTTTCTCTTTACAAATAGATTTTCAGCAGTTTCATGGGACCCAAATCGAAAAGCAAAATTTATTTATACTAACCTCTGAAGCCCCGATACTCTAAAATTGGTGAAGTATCGTGTCCGATACGCACCCGATACCGATACTCTTCCGATACGTCCCGATACTCGTATCGGAAGAGTATCGGTTAAATCTTTATTTTTAAATAAAAAAATAATATCCGATACGCGTCCGATACTTTCCGATACTCGTATCAGAAAAGTATCGGTTAAATATTTATTTTTAAATAAAAAATAATATCCGATATAATCTGTGTTTCCTAGTGAATGTCAAACTATTACGTTGTTATACGGGTAACTAACAATGTCTTTTTTTGGATAGTACTAATGATGTTGTATAATACTTAACTTAAGATGTATAACTTAAAATGTACTGATGATCATTATTTTTTAGGACAATATTAATGAAACACAAATACTTAACTTGGTATTAATGATTTTAATTTATTATAATTAGTATTTTTTGTCTTTGTCACTGTTCTGAAGTCACTATGGTGTCCTACTATATAACAGGTTGTTTAAGTATTTGTGCTTGTCCCAAAATTCTAGTATAAGAATGAATGCTTTATGCTTTTAATTGGTCAGCTGCAGGACCTATATAATTGTCTGATATTGCTACAAGATGAATTTGTTGAAGAGGCTTGATGTCATGACTATTATATGTTTTTTGAGCTATTATATGTCTTTAGTTAGGACTTTATAATAATAATTATAATAATTTTTTTTCTTTCAAAAAAAAATTTATCATTATTAATATTATTGTGCATTTATATATTTAATTTTAAAATTAATTTTTAAATAACGTATCGCGCCAGTATCGGATATGAATTTTTTAAAATTTTCACGTATCGGCGTATCGGTATCGTATCGTATCCGTATCGTGTCGCGTATCGGGGCTTCATAGATACTAACTCAAGAATATAAATCCTTTGGGACCCAAATTTTATTGTAGCATGCGAAAGGTTGTAACTTAATTTCATAAAATCATGTGATCTTCATACTATTAGATGAACAACTAGCACATGTATTAATAAAGTCTTTTGTTCTAACCCTGTTTTTATTTTTCTCTTTACAAATAGATTTTCAGCAGTTTCAGAAGCAAAGGCGAAACTAGCTAGGGGGTGACTAAGGGTGGCCGTGGCCATCCCAAAAAACAATTAAAAAAAAATACTAAAATACCCTAAGTATTTTTATAAAATTACAAATATGTATTATCTATATTACTTTGGTAGAAAAACATATCAATTGCTAGGGCTAGCCGAGAGGATGGTTGCAGCGCTCAAGTCTTAAGAGCTCTCGAGTTCAACTCTTGGAAGATGTATCTTTTGTTTTATTTTTAAAAGAAAGTCATTTCCTTAGGGATGACAATGGGTAGAGTACTATAGTCTTCATCCTCATATTCTTTAAAAAAAATTGTATTGTACCCGTACCCGCGTGGGTGACAATAGTTGTCCACGTGTCCATACCCTTATGGGTACCTAAGTACTCATACCCGTTACCCACATTTTAACTAAAAATAAATTGATCAATTATAAAATATCATATCATTTTAATCAATTTTTTTAAAAGATTTTACTGTCGACTCATGAAAATTATAAACAAAATTATTAGTAATATCATGTTAAAGTTCATTTATCTGTTGACATATTTGCATTATTTATAATAAACATTTTTATTAAAAATGTGTAATAGTATAATAATATTGTATTTTTTAAAATTGATTTACATCTATTATTATATAATAATATAATTAAAATAAATAAATATATACTATACCCATGCCCACTCAATTTTGTGGTAATTACCCATACTCATGCCCGTACCCAAACTGCAGGTTTTTACCCTATCCGTTGTGGGTATTTTTTGTAGGTAGCCACTGAGTATGAGTCAAATTGTCATCCCTATATTTCCTTTGGTGACGTAACATTGTCTCAAGTCTCAACTCAAGCCACTTGACACACATAGAATATTAGTTCAAAGTCAACTATTGATTATTTAAAATCATTTGATTTATTGATAATCACATATTTGTATAAAATTTAATTTATATACTATAACTTTTTTAGTGGCCCCTCGGAAAAAAAATCCTTGTTCCGCCACTATTCAGAAGGATGCTGGTGTAACCAATCTCAGGTGTATGATCCACTTGACACACATAGAGTATTAGTTCAAAGTCAATTATTAATTATTTCAAGTCACTTAATATTAGTTCAAAGTCAACTATTGATTATTTAAAATCATTTGATTTATTGATAATCACATTTTTGTATAAAATTTAATTTATATACTATAACTTTTTTAGTGGCCCCTCGGAAAAAAAATCCTTGTTCCGCCACTATTCAGAAGGATGCTGGTGTAACCAATCTCAGGTGTATGATCCACTTGACACACATAGAGTATTAGTTCAAAGTCAATTATTGATTATTTCAAGTCACTTGATTTATTGATAATTGCATTTTTGTACACCATATAATTTTCATATTTAATTTATATACTATAACTTTTTCTGTGGCCCCCCAAAAAAAAAATCTCAATTCTGCCAGAAGGATACTGTTGTAACCAATCTCAAGCGTCCAATCTAAAATCAATGTTTAAAATTGTTTTGATATAAAAAACATAATTTTCAAATGGTTCAAATTAAAAACTGTGTAACAGTTACAGTAGGGAATGTGCGCCCTTATATATATATATATATGTGTGTGTGATATTCTCAAACTTGATTGGCATAACACATATTTTCATCTTTATTTTATTTTTTCACTTGTGATTACAATATTATAATGGCTACCAATGGAAAACTTGAGGTAGAAGTTGAAGTAAAGTCTAATGCGGACAAGTTCTGGAATACTCTTAAGGACTGTGCAACTATATTCCCAAAGGCTTTCCCAAATGATTACAAAACCATTGAGATTCTTGAAGGTGATGGGAAGAGTGCTGGTTCTATCAGACTACTCACTCTTGGTGAAGGTGCTTTAAAAGTCCTTTTTTTTAACCAATTAAGTAACTTGAATCATATACGATATACCGAAATTAAAAATTTGGAGTTTGAACATCAACCCTTATAATAATATCTCTCATAGCTACCAACTAAGCTATATTTACTGGACTTTTTTCTTGTTATTGAATATCAAACCAAAACTTTGAATTCAAGTAATTAAACGAATTTTTAAGCCTTGAACACTATTCTTTTTTTAATGGCAACCTTAATAGGGACCAAAACCGATATTATAATTTTTTCAATTTGAAATATTATCTTGTGGCTATTTTCAGGGTCACCACTTGTGAAGATAAGGAAGGAGAGGATTGATGATTTTGATGATTCAAAGAGAACACTAACCTATAGTGTGATTGATGGAGACCTCCTCAAGTACTTCAAAAAATTTAAGGGACACCTTAGTGTGACACCTAAGGGTGATGGAAGTTTGGTGAAATGGTCCTCTGAGTATGAAACTAATAGCCAAGAGGTTTCTGACCCAGAACTTATCAAGGAAGTTGCTGTTAAGACCTTTCTTAAGGTTGATGATTATACCTTAAATGCATGAAGCAAATTTAGTGTATGTTTGTTATCATCGTAGATATGCCAGAATTATGATGATCTATCGTAATTTCTTAAAAGTTACACTTTGTAGCTTTTGTAAAATTATGATGAGTCACCGTGATTCTGATATATCATCCGTGTTACCAAACATAGGCTTAGTATTGTAGTGCTTGAATTATTATTAAATAATAACCAATGGGGTGTGGTTGAGCGGTTGGAGTTTATCCTTCTTTAACCAAAAGTCGAGGGTTTGATCCTCGCATTGGGTATGAAACAACTTTAAATCTCTGGGCCAGCTATCCCACCCTTTGAGGTGCTTCTAATCTAGCGAGTGGAATAGTCACTGTATTCAGCGGTGGATACCCTGGTCTCAACCAAAAAATTATTATTAAATAATGAGGTGATGTCTGTGTATTGTTCCATTTCCCTTTTTATTTTGGATGGTAATGCTTCTAGAAAAATAAGGATGGTCCTGTATTTGGTTGTTTGATGCTTTAATAAATTATGTCCAAGTTATCTAAACCTAATTCTACCCTCAATAATAACTATAGTTTTTTTTATAAGGCGAAGAACATTTAAATATTAAGGGACAAAGTAGAGTTCGCCTATATTATTTGCCTACAACTATTTTGCATGATTGTTACATTTTGCATAGTTCACGTTTTGTTTGGATCAATTTCATAATTGCTATATACATAAATCCCACATAACCTACTTCCTCTATAATGCGTTTGATCTGCTAAAAAATAAAATATTAGACATGACAATTATATAAAATATATATATATATATATATATATATATATATATATATATATATATATATTGATAATATATTGATTAATTATATGATATTAAAATAACTTCTAATAATCCAATCATATAACAATACATTTAAAGTATATTGTTGTTTAATGTGCTAATAATTAAAGTATGAGAAAGAAAATAAAGTAACAAATTACGAAAAAAAATTGTACACTACTGCATTTGAAGTACTATTTGCATGGACACTTTTATCATCAATTAATAACATTTTAAAACCATTTGTAAAAGTAATCCTCGACTCAGCAACATACACATGATCATATGAGAAACTGACTGTGGAATATATAGGGTCATGCTAAACAGTGCCTTAGGGCAATGATTAAGCATACTAAAAAAGGAAATAAAATAAAAATTTAATATTGAGAAAACAACTTTTTAAATTTCCAATGTGTTGAATGCAGGATATGGATCCTCTCAATCCGATGTTTGGTCAATCTCTCTCAATCAACAAATTATGGCCTTCAAATCAATCTAATGAACCACAAATTTAAAAGTATAATTTATTAAAATAAAACCTAATGTACAAAATCAATTTTTCCATCTTCTTTGATCAATTTTTTCATCAAATTCTTCATCCTCATCAATCAATTTTCTCATTTTCTTCAATCAATTTCTTCATCCTCTTAAATCAATTTCTCCATGGAAATGGCTTTGCAACTTCCAATAATTTTTTACAGTTCGATGAATTTTTAGTGGTATTGCTTTTTAAAGCTTGTAACATGTCAATGTTCCGATAAATTTTTACACAAAATATCAATAGCAACAAATAGTATATTATATATTAAACTAACATATAATGATGATCGGTGGGTCGGTGAGTATTTGATTCAATAAAAATGCTGAATTTCATTACTATCTTTGTTTACACTTGTATAACTAGTGGGCGGGAGGTATTTAGTCAATGCATAAAGCAGTATATATCTTATAGAACAATACATGAAAAAAAAAGACAAGATGATGAGGAATATTGTCAACTGGAGTCCGGACGATTTGCAGATACAGACAAGCAATTGTTGACGGTATTGGTTGTTCAAGAATTCTAGAACTATTTTGCCGTCACATTATTCAAATCCTATTTTTAGATGTTCTATTATGTATATTAGGTTTTATTTTAATAAATTATACTTTTAGATTTTTGGTTCATTAGATTGATCTGAAGGCCATAATTTGTTGATTGAGAGAGATTGACCAAAAATCGGATTGAGAGGATCCAATTCCGTTGAAATACATTTCGAGACAAATTTTCTATTTTAATATCCTTAATTATTGCCCCGGGGCACTGTTTAGCATTTTCCATATATATATATATATATTATAACTTGTTTAAGTGATTGCTCTAACTTTTTTTTTTAACGGCGATTGCTCCCTAACTTTTATTAGTACTAATCGCAAATTAAATTATATGATTAATATTAAAAATTGTCTATGTTGAAACTTAAAATGAAATGCTACATCAAAGGTTTTTAATGCAAAAGATACACCATATGAAGAAAATAATATAAAGCTCTCATTTTCTTAATTTCTATTCTCTAGCTCTAGAAAAGACAAAGAAACGTCTCAAAAGGTTTTATAATTAAGAAGTGAGGTAATATCATATTTTTACTAAACTAACTCTATTGACATATACTCCTTTAACACCTTCTCCTAGTTTCTGCACATAATATATAGGAAATTTCCAAGGTTTCAAAATCATAGGAATACACCAAATTTCATAACATAAAAAAACTAGTAATATTAACTAATAATCAAATTAATTAAAATTTAACGGTCAAGATTAGTGTGCTGGGGAGCCTAAGAGTGTCGAGAACAATAATAAAAAATAATTCATGACCACAAAAAAATTTGTGACACTATATCGTTATGCAAAGATATTGGATATACGAGTCATATTTAATAACCTGTCAATGTGAGATTAATCAATCGCATTTCAACTCTAAATCATTTTAGCATCCATGTTTCATAGATAAAATGTGATATTAAGAAATAGAGTTAGAAGAGAGATCGAGGGAGATACCAACAAGTTCTCTAAAATGGGGCGATCTCATGACAATGTCCTCATTTCATGTGTCTCTACATCAAATTTTTTGACTTGCTCACGAACATCATTTGTTATTGATCTTATACCAACCTGAAACAAATTAATTTGGTTTTCTAAGTATGTGCAAATGATCTAATTAAAACGACAATTAAAAAGGAACATAAGTTATAAAGAGAGAATTAAAAATTGCCTGCACAAGTCTTCGAGCATAGCCACCTTCCATAATTCGAAGTTGTTATAGAGATCAGGATGTGCATCAAAATGAAGAATATCAACTTGTCCTCCAAGTTTCTCAGATACAGCTCTAACAATTGGAAATGATATTATGTGATCACCACCCAAAACTAAGGGACGTAATGGATCCTAAAAGATTACATACACAACATGAGAATTAATTGAAAGTACCTATGTCTAATTTAATTTGGAAAAAAAAAATATGCATGTTTTAGAATATTAATTGTATTAAAAAAAATAATATAATTCCTAATATTAGAAGCATAAGGTAACAAAATTATATACCTCATCCATCACTAACTTGACAGATTCAGTGATGACATTGACCAATCTCTCATCATCTACCCCACAATCTCGAATTTCTTCTATAGGAACATCAACATTTGTTATCACTCTTGGGTCCCGTAAATCCTTTCCTGCAAAAATATAAATCATTTATTGACAAAAAAAAAACCATTTACTTTATTTAATTTTCAATATACTTTTGGTACAATTAATTAATTTCAATATAGTTTGGAGCATATACATTGTACTTATATAATACTAGCCGCCAGTGCCCGTTTGTGTGATCATATTCTCTTCTTTATTCTTTGTGATCGATATTCTCTACTGTGCAAATATAAATAACTATTTAATCTCATTTTTTATTGGACTTAGTTAATTGATAACTACGTAACCTCTTTTATTTTTGTTAGTTATTAAGAAGAAAAAAATATATATATTTTTTACTATAAAAAAACTGAAAACCTACTTTTATGTGAAAGTTGTGCTTAGTTGTTAAGAAAAAAGATAAAATATTATTTACTAAAAACAACTGAAAATCTATTTTTATGTGGAAGTTATTTTTTAAGGGTAAAATAGGAATAACAAAAAAGCCATCCCAAAAATTTGTATCCCCTTTATATATTAGTATAGATATTTGTGATAGTACATAATGCAACTTTTATGCAATTAAGTACTAAATATCAAATAAAAACATAAAAATTAACGGTATTCAATAAAAACACATAAATTGTTAATATTTATGTGTCTCAATAACATATCAAATGATTTTAGATTTTTGTAAAACTTAACATAGATGATCTATACGATATAAACTTTCAATCCAACGTTGAATTTTGTAAAATTAGAATTCGTTAAAGCGTTACCGAGCGGTGTAACATTACTCAAATGTTACACCGGTGTAATTTGATCTCTCCCCATATATATATATATAGTTGGATCACCTCATCAACTCATCAAGTGGTCCATGGTGGACCAGTTATAAATAATATTACAACGAATATGAATTTTACAAAATCCACCGTTGGATTGAAAGTTTATATCATATAGATCATCTATAGAAATTTTTAGAAAAATTGAAAATCATTTGATATGTTATTGAGACCCATCAAGATTAACGGTTTATTAAATACTGTAAATCTTGATAAATCCCAATAAAATATAAAATGATTTTCAATTTTTCTAAATTTTGTTTATAAATGATCTATATGATATAAACTTTCAATCTACCAGTAAATTTTGTAAAATTCGTATTCGGTAAATCACTTGTCCACGGTGGACCACTTGTGAAGGTGGTCCACCGTAGCATTAGCCATATATATATAAACCGTTAATCTTGATGGGTCTCAATAACGTATCAAATGATTTTCAATTTTTCTAAAAATTTCTATAGATGATCTATATGATATAAACTTTCAATCCAACGGTGAATTTTGTAAAATTCATATTCGTTGTAATATTATTCATAACTGGTCCACCATGGACCACTTGATGAGTTGATGAGGTGATCCAACTATATATATATTGTGGTAGTAAACAAAACTTTGATTTTTTTAAATAAAATATTAAAAAAAATTCTAAATATTTTATCTCTTCTTCTAAAATCGACATGTTAATAAAAATTAAAAAACACCCAAACTTTTCTTCTTAAATAGAGAAAGAAAAAACTAGTATATTATTTTTGTGTGTGATTTATTTATAGGTTAGACCACCTCACAAGTGGTCTACCGTGGTGAAGTGATCATTACTACTATAACGAATATAAATTTTACAAAATTCACCGTTGGATTGAAAGTTTGTATCATATAGATCATCCATATAAATTTTTAGAAATACTGCAAATTATTTGATGTGTTATTCAAATCTATCAAGTTTAACAGTATTTAATAAAAACTCATAAACCATTAATCTTAATGGGTCTCAATAACATATCAAATGATTTTCAATTTTTCTAAAAATTTGTATGGATAATCTATATGAAACAAACTTTCAATTTAACGGTCGATTTTATAAAATCCGTATTCGTTATAGGATTATTCATAAGTGGTCCACCATGGACCACCCGATCAAGTGGTCCATTTTAGAATTTGAGTTATTTACATGTTGCCTCAAAGATTTGTCATATTTTGTCGACCTTACCAGAAGAATCCAATCCCTGGTCCATGGAGAGACACATGAGTTCATTGCATCAACTTTCCATTCCAAAAAAATCATCAAACAGAAAACACAGACTCTGTTTCTAACTCTAACCATTTAAAACATGCAATCTTCTTCACTTCCTCTCCGCAACTGCAACCAATTTCCAATCTTCCATTTTCTCCCCTCAACAACTTTCAACAATAATAATCACTTTTTTCCTTTCATAATAACCAAATCAAAATCCATGTCTTCTTTCTCTTCCTCTAAATCCAACAACACCACACAACAAAAACAACAACAACCTCAAAGTCCAAACATTGAACAACAACAAGAACAAAAACTGTCCCATGTTCTCAAATACCACAACCAAACCAAACACAATTTCAACAACTATGCAAGAGGACCACATGGTCTTGATTGGGCAAACCAACCAAACCCATTTCGCAGGTACATCTCTTCACCACTTTTACCTCTTGACCATTTTACCCCTCAACAACAAAAACAAGAATCACCCTTTTACCCTTCTCTATTCAATTCACTTCCATCTCCAAAACCCATTTCCAAATCCACCATTTCTCAATTCCTCCATGATTCTCTTGCACTTTCAGCTTGGAAAAGCACAAGCTTTTCAACTTGGTCTTTAAGGGTAAACCCTAGTAGTGGTAATTTACATCCAACTGAAGCATATATAATTTCACCTTCAATTGAATCAATCTCTGATACACCTTTTGTTGCTCATTATGCTCCAAAAGAACATTCTTTGGAACTTAGAACTCAAATCCCATCTGGGTTTTTTCATAAATTTTTTCCACCTAATTCTTTTCTTGTTGGGTTTTCTTCCATTTTCTGGCGTGAATCTTGGAAATATGGTGAACGTGGTTTTAGGTATTGTAACCATGATGTTGGTCATGCTATTGGTGCTGTTTCAATGGCTGCTGCTACTCTTGGTTGGGATGTTAAGCTTTTGGATTGTTTAGGATTTGAAGAGTTGAAGTTTCTTATGGGACTTCATGTTTTTCCTGAATTTGAAAGCCCTTTACGTGCTGTTAAAGGTAAGATTCCTGAGATTGAATTTGAGCATCCTGATTGTGTAATGCTTGTTTTTCCAAGTGGCGTTAGCGTTAGTGAGTTTGATTTGGATTATAAGGAGTTGAGTAATGCTATATTGGATTTTTCGAAGTTAGATTGGTTAGGGAAACCTAATTCTCTTAGTAAAGAACATGTTTGTTGGGATATTATATATAAAACTGCTGAAATTGTTAAAAAGCCTTTGAATTTAGAAGATAGGTTAGTGGTTGATCCATTTCAAAGAAGCAAGGTTGTCAGAATCGGGATTTTACTTTGAATCGAAAGAGGATAGTAAGATCGAAAAATCGTAAATCGCAACCAAAATCGGTGGATTCTACTCAAATCGTTTTGTTGAATCGAAAGGGGAAACCAAGATCGCATAATCGAAAATCGCAATCAAAATCGATGGATTCAACTCATAATAATAACTAAATATATATATTATCAAGTGCAAGTACTCAAAGTTTAAAATCATAAAACAACCAAGTCTCATATCTTAAATATAAAAGTACTCAAAAGTTTAAAACCATAAAACAAACATAAAACAACCAAGTCTTAAATCTTAAATATAAAACAAAATAACCCCAAAATCGGTGGAATCCATATACAATCCCGGATTTTGCTGCGATTTAGCGATTTTATTGGGATTTTGCTCTGTTTTAGGATTCTACTCAAAATCCAAATCCTTAAGGCTGATCAAAATCGCAAAATCCATGGATTTTACGATTTTAATCCCGATTTTGATAACAATGCAAAGAAGTGGAATTTATAGTGAAAACGAGACGGAAAGAATTTATAAGGATTTAACTGTGAGGGAAGTTGTTAGGAAGCGTAGAAGTGCGGTTGATATGGATGGAGTTACAACAATGGAGAGGGAAACCTTTTATCAGATTTTGTCACATTGTCTTCCTTCTGGTTCTGAAGCTGGAAAGAAGCAAAAGAGACAAATTTCTTTGCCGTTCCGAGCCCTTCCTTGGGATGCTGAGGTTCATGCTGCTTTGTTTGTTCATAGAGTGGTAGGGTTACCTCAGGGATTGTATTTACTTGTGAGGAATGAAGATCATTTTGGTGAGTTGAAGAAAGCTATGAATCCCGACTTTGTCTGGACCAAACCAGAGGGGTGTCCTGATGATCTTCCTCTGTATGAACTCCTTAGATCAGATTGTCGGCGGCTTGCTAAGCAGCTATCGTGCCATCAGGTATGCAACTAGTGGTCACTGTGCATGCGTGCCTTTTAATTTTTTTGCATTGTATTATGAAGTTTCTTATAGTCTGTAGAAATTATATTGTTACTACAACATCAAACTTCTAGTTAAATTGTGACTGTGAGACACACTAGTTCCAAAGTCTGTGCTAATTGTGTCCGTGTGCCTTTTAGAATTTTCATATTGCGTTACGGAGTTTTTTGAAGTCTGTGGAAGTTATGTTGTTACTACAAAATTCAAACTGTAGTTAAATGGTATTGAGGGAATAAAAAAATGCCGCCCTTTGTTTAGGTTTTGAACTTTATCATCACGGTGTTGATGATTTTTGTCGATTGCTTTCAATATAGTTAGATTAGGTGGTCTAATGTGATATATTCTGTATATTAAGATCTCTAACAAATGTTGTTAAATAGCGGCACTAGCATAGTGGAATTTGAACCAATTGTTATTGTTCTGTGATATGCGATTTGGTACAAAATGTTGTCAAATAGTGGTGCTATAGCATTGTTAGGTAGCAGAATTTGATCAAACCGCTATTTTCTGCGATTGCTAACATTGTCTCTAATGTAAAATGGATTTGCTCCATTAATTGTTTAACTGTCTTATTTCTAACTAGTCTAAACAAATAATCCGTGCTTATTGTATCTCCTGTTTCAAATGTGACATCTACTTGCAGGACATTGCAAGTGATGGTTGCTTTAGCCTTGGTATGTTGGCCCGCATGGAGCCTACTTTGCGTGAGAAGGACGTATGGATGTATCCACGTTTATTTTGGGAGACTGGAGTCCTTGGACAGGTGTTGTACTTGGAAGCTCATGCAGTTGGAATCTCCGCAACTGGAATCGGCTGCTTCTTTGATGACCCTGGTATGCTTATTTTTTCTCACCATTTGCTTTGAGATTTATTCTATGATTGAAGTATGTCCTAAATCCTATAGATAATATAAAAGGTTCTTGGATGCAGAATTTTCAACGTAGAATTCTTATGATACTAAGAAAACCAAATGCAAATGTAAATTTTTTACTTATACATACTGTACCTTTATTGTGGAATTAATTTAGTAATAAAATATATCGTGTTCTTTTGCAGTGCATCAGTTACTTGGATTAAAAGACTCGACCTTCCAGAGCCTATATCATTTTACCGTTGGAAGTCCTGTCGTGGACAAACGTATAATGAGTTTACCAGCATATCCTGGGCCCAGAAATGCTTAGTGTCGCATAATGACTTCACATGCCATTGGAATTTATGGAGACATGCATAACAGAAGGAATTGCTGAATAAAAAAATAGACGAAATAAAAGAGCAAAGGAATCATCGTAGTCTAACCACCAAGTGATCTCTCTCCCTAACCCTTTTATATTGTTTTAAGTTTATAACACCTTTGTATATGCGAGTCCTCTGCATAGTTAAAATTTTGCGCACATCCACACATTCAATATTTTTATGATGAGTTTAGTAATAAATATGGATTAGTTATGATAGTTGGAAAATCATACTTCTGTATAGTTTGAGATTGGTTGTATAGTTCAATTTAATTCTTAGATTTCTATCTTTTCTACCATGTTTCTCAACATGGTAACATAGTGATGACATTTACCTCAGAGATTTCTTCTTTTCAGTTACACATTGTATAATTCTTTTCTAACTATCTCTGATTTTCTATATAGTTCTCTCTACTTACCATTCTCTGATTGCTTTTCTAAAAATGTTAGCTTCGTTTCTATGTTGTTAGTTTTTTTCTATCTTTACAAGATCGATTTCGTTTTAATCAACTATCCCTGAAGTTTCTTTTCAGAATTTTTTTCTCATCTTTTCGCCGACTTTTTCTTAACCGTCGTAATGGTTAGATTTGTAGCATTCTAATGCTTAGAAAAGGGTAGATCAAAAGGGTACAATGAGGGGCAAAAATACATCACAAAAAGGTCAGAATGGGTGTGCTGGGGTGCATGCATCCATCTGTGAGTTGGGTTTTTTTTTTTTTAATTATGTGAGTTGGGTTTTTTTATTAAAAAAACTGGATATCCTCTGCGCGTAACTATAGATACAAATTTTTCGAGCCTTAGGCGGTAAACTCTCAATTTAAGAGTTTTAACTGCATGTTTAATTTAAGTAAGGGTTCAAACTCAAGACCTTGGTTAAGTAGTGTTGCACTTTTACTTTTTTTTTTTGCCTTAATTGAATATTTGGTTCTTTGCGTTTGTTTTATGTTTCTATTTGATCTTTTACATTTAAAAGGGTTCAAGTTGGTCTCTTACGTTATTGATGTCAACATAAGTTTGTCTTTTCCGATAAATGTTGAGTTAGTTTTGATTAACTTTCTGTTAATTTTTGAGTTATTTTGTCTAAAGTTTCTAAGTGACACCCTCCTAAGTTGTCCTTGTATGTAAATCTATTAGTTATGTGGATGATTTAAACTGAAATTTGACAAAAATGACAAACTTGAAATTTTTAAAATGTGAGAAACCAATGGAAACTTAAAATAAACTTAAGTGACTAATACGGAAGCAAACTCAGTCCACACCCTATTTTGTGAGTGATAATTTTATTTTACTCAAGTCGTGGTCTGCGCCCCCATGAATGAAAATATTATGAAAAAAGAGTCTGGATCTTAGGAAGCGAATGTAAACCTTATAAAAATACAAATAAATTTGTTTTCTTCACCCTTCTCTCATCTCTGATATGAAACAGTTATGAACGAAATACAGTTCGCTACTTTCAGTTTGCACATTAACTAGTGAACCTGTCCAATACCATATTTTGATTGGACAAACACACAAACGCACACACACACACACACGAAAGGTTCACACTTTAACTTGCAAATTGTGTTTCAATAAAATTGATTCGTGAGAAAAGGACAAAAAAAATTGATTTTTATAAGGTTCACATTCTAGGATGCGAAGTGTTTTTTTTTTTTTTCCCATGTTTTTTCTATTTGTACCCTCGCTTTCTACATTGCGGGATATAAAATTGGAATGTCATGACATTGCGTGCAAGACTTGGAAGGCGCGAAAAGAAGGACTCTAACAAAATATGCTTTTGGCTTGTGTATTTTTGATGACATTATTTGGACTAGAAACCAACTCTTCTTCATTTGCCCTTTTTTTAAATCAGTGGCGAATAACAGACCAATGACTATCGTTAAACTTTTGATCAAAAAAGTTAAAGTAATATATAGTGACTAAAATTGCAGAAATTGAAGTAGCGATTATAATTTTGTAGATTTCTTATTTTAAAGTTATAACAAACTTCCATAAATTAATAATAATAAAATTAAGTAAATTGGATCAACACAATACACCATACACACTAACGTTTATCAAAAGGTTTCTACTCAAAATAATAAGAAAATATTCTTTTTCACAATGGTAAGAAGACATTAGAGATTTGAAATTCGCCGCCCCTACTTTTAAGTAAAGAAGACAAAAAAATCCTACTTTCAAAGCAACGAAAAATCAATCGGATGTCACTTTATCCAGTGTTGTAGAGGTGACAGCAGATGGTCCCTGATTGTCCAACCTAGGGGTTGGCGGGCAGTATCTTGTGGCTAGCCCGCGTTCCAATCGATCCGTCTCCATCCTCCACTCTGTCTAGGAGAAGTGTTGAAGGAACAAATATAGGAAAAATTAGGGTTTGTTCAGACTTTGGACCATATATATTTTGGCCAGCTATTGGGCTTTCAATAATAATAATAATAATAATAATAATGTTAAGTACGCTTAAGTTCGGTCAATGGTATCCATGCTAATGTGAAAGGCAAATGGATAACGGGCTGTGCCGCTAACCTTATCTGCGTTTAAAAAATATCACAACATCGTTATATTCTTTTATTTTTCTAAGTAGTTATTTTTTTTTCTTTTTTTTTTGGAAAAAGCTAAATTAACTCACTCAAATTGGCACCAGAGAGAATCGAACCTGAGACCTTAAGAGGAGCATACTCCCAGGTCCCAAGCTAGAGAGAATCGTTATATTTTTTTTCAAAATTAACCCCAGCATACCCTTGTAATACCCGCTTATCCCGGAAGAAGGCATTCGAATATAGGTTTAATACTACATGAGTACATGTATATTTGCGGTTAAAAAATATCCCAACTTGCCGAAACTTAAAAAAGATGCAAAAAGATCATATAAGAAAAATAAAATAATATAAAGAAGATGGATTATAATAAAAATATAAGATGGTATAGTAATAAAGTGGATTTTAGCAACAAAATAAATAAATAAAATGGAGAAGAGGAAACTTAGAATCTATTTACAAAGAAGAAAAAAACGCAAAATATAGATAAAGAAAACATGAGAAAGAACGGCATTTCATAAAATAATTGTGTTTGTGTGAGAGCTATGGTTGAAGTAGAGATGGAACGAGTTTTCATTTTGATTTGTTAGATAATTTAGAAGATTATGTTATGAGTTTTTATTGCTATGGTGTATTGAGAGGAACAAGTGTTTTTTTGCTACTCTTCTCTACTCGTCGCTGCATCCATGTTCTTATACTAGTAGAAATTTAGTCTAGGTTACACTTAAAGTCGAGTTTTTGATGAAGAGAATGCTAAAATTAAATATGTGCATGAGGTTGTAAGTACGATCCTCGCTTGCTCCATTGTAAACAAAAAAAAAAGTGCACAATGTGTGTTAGACAAGCATAGAGTAGGTGAGAACAGAAAATGAGTTTTTTGACGAAGTGTGTTTGGTAGTGAGCAGAACATGTGATAGGCATGATTTTTTTTAGTTAATAGTATGAGTGATATGGGAGGGAAAGAGTATGTGAGAAAAACAGTTCAAAGATAGAAAGTGCCAACTCAAACAAGCATGTGCATTTTCTAAAGGACAAACGATGAGAATGAGTTTTGGTAATAGCTCCAATTCACAATGGACATGTCCCAATGGACATGTGCCAATGAAAGGACAAATTGAGTATTTGAGTCCACATTCAAACCAACTTATGACATTGCTAACTTGTATGAATGTGGAAGAAAAAGTTCTAAGATAAAATAAAAAGTGTGAAACTCTAAACCTATGCAGCATCGACTTTTCACTTTTTCAGATTGAGAGAATGTACGAGTGTCTAATGTGTCTATGTTTGAAAAGTACTAGACACCAACACTTGTGTGAATTGTGATTACATACAATCACATCTATTTTTTCAAATTATTAGCGGTGTCTATGACTCGGTATTGACATCGTATTGGGTGTCTATGCTTCATAGCCCAAACACATTGTTGAGTTTTTTAGTAAAAGAGGAATAAATAAATTGGTTTCTGTAGCACACAACACTTTACATAAGTTGATAAATAATCATGTATGCATTGTGGAAAATCTCAATAATCAAAGAGGCTAATAATCCCAATAGTAAAAAAAATGTCACCTTGCACCATCTGCACAAGTTCATCGAAGTGATTAGCTAAACTGTTCTATACCAAACATTACTTCCAAGTGGTAATTACATAAAAATGCATATTCTTTTTTTAAAACAATAACATTATATATATATATATAGACATTATTGAAAGCTATTCAGAAGATCCACAAGCATTGTACTGGTATAAACAATAAAATAAATGAATCAACAAATGACATTATATATGTTGTTCTTGATGAAACCTCGAAGACATGTATCTCGTGTATTGTTAAAAAAGTTTGTTCTTGCGGTAAACAATATAGATGATCAACAATCACTTATCTGAATCTGACAGCATCTCGAGTTTTCTATGTATGGAATAGTGCAAACGGTATGCAATTTCACAAATACCATCATCCATGCTAGCACTCAACATAAAAGTGAAACTCTTCATGCTCCAATTTGGCAGAATGTTGTTGCAGAATGAATATCTAGGAAAGGATCTCTGTAGCAAGGATTTAAAGCCAAGACGAATGAAAATAAGGAACTTGGAACCGAGGGAGATGATTTCTCTAACTCAACAGAGCTCGATGAAGATTTACTTGAAAAATGTTGAATGTGCCAATGCCCTTTAATATTTGAATGTTCTCCATTCAAAGCCATTGCTAAGCTGATCATAAATCAAGTTGCATTGACACTGGCACGACTCTGACACCAGTAATAATTTGAGAAAATAGTGTATTTGAATGCAACCACACGTGCCAATATCGAACACCAGGCATACCTTCAATATGAAGCGTTGGTGCTACGTAAGTTACAAATAGTGAATGTCCTCTCTCTTGTGATGAAAAACCATCGAGTCAATTGTGTAAAAGATGTCAAGTCATGAAAAACCACTTAGAAACTCTGGTTTTCATGGAAGGTATTATTGATGCATCCAATATAAAATCAAATTAGTATTTGAATGAATCCAAGAAAAGTCCCATTGTAAGGCCAGCTTTCCAATAATTAAAAACTGATATTAAGCTCTTGGTAACTAAAGGAAGAGAAGAACTATACATGAGAGCACCAATGCCTTCCACAACAAAAACAGCTAAGGCAGCAGATAGAATATCCCAATCACCAGTTTGTCCGATAACAGTGGAAAAGGCAGTTGCACAATAAAATCCAACCAAGAAGAAAAGAAGCTTAATTGGAAGATTTTTCTTTATCTTCTCAATTTTAGAACCTAACTTGGTCCGAAACTCTTGAATCACTCTAATTATGCGCGTCCTTCCGTTAGTTCCATTTGAAGGACTAAAACTGCTGTCGTTTATGCTGCTTCTAACCAACCGAGTCTTCCTCCTGAAAACAAATAAAAGGACTCAATATTCAAAGAAATGTTCACACTTTGCAAGAATAAATGATTCTATTCATATTTCATATAATTAACTTATGATATTCACGTATAGAGCGTCGAGAGCAGTGTTATCAATAGTGGAGTGCAAAAAATAGTGTAACGCCAAAAGTTTGCTATGTGAAATAGCAGATAACGTTGCGGTCGAATAGCAGTTGAAATACATCAATTATATATGAAAAAGTCATGCTTCATACATAAGAAAAAAAGGGAATGGAGGCAAAGCATAACCTAAATATTGAAAACTATACATGTGACGGTGAATATAGAAGTAATACTCAATGACTTCAGTTCTCTTTTTTCCACTATGTTGCTACATATGCCACCAGAAATTGGAATAGCGGACATTATTACCCTAATAGCGAAACTAGTATAGCGTCGCGGTTTTAATAGCATAATCAGCAAAATCCACTATGCTACTGTGCTGCAATCGTGGCTATTTGACAACACGGAACAAGAGTGTTTCAAACAGCATGCATACAGGTGCAAACACAGCAACATGTTCATATCTATATCCCTAAAAATATCTGTAAAATACAACCTTTCTGGATCATATAACAATGCTAAACTAAACCTACCCTTTTAGAATACAATCATTTGAAAGAACACAGATTACATTATTTATAATTTTTACATCAAATTAAATTTATCCATATTTTAGTAATCAAACACATTACATCCATCATGTGAAGATAACTTCTAGCATATATCACAGATCATGAAAATAGCAGGTTGTTCAAATTTTGTGACGGTACCGTGCTACATTGCTACTATTTGACAACATTTGTACTAAAAGTATATCATACAACAACAACGCTTTGTTCAAGAATATGTAACAGGTCTTATGCAGGACTCACTATCATAAGCATAAAGTGCAACTGACTTACTTGAAATGGACCAGTAAACAAGGTTGAGCAAAATGAAAGGAGAAACACGGAGAGCATTGCTTCTGGCCGAACGTGGTTTTGTAAAAGAGTGCAGCGAGACCAACTTCGGAAACTCTTGAACTGATATAATCAAGAGATATAACTTTGGCACTTATCGTACAATTGGATAACATCATTCTAGTCAGAAACAGTGCGCATAGTCCTCATTCCTGGAGATGATGCAAGATGTATGAAACATCAATAGGCACAGTACTCCTGGATATAAAGAATGATGACATGTGGAACCGTGAACTGTGAACAACTGAAATGCTACAAATGAACTATCATTATATCGTATACAATTAACAAGAACATTATAAAACTAGGAATTACCATTCATGTGAGTTTCTAACTTAACAAAGTTGCATGGAGAGATAGACACAAAAACTATGCGGGACATCACAAATTTTTATAGGGCTGCACTTGTTTGGGAAGAAATACTAATTTTGAAAATAGTTCTTTTAAAATGCTCCCTTTATGGCTAAAGCTTTATATTTAAGGTAAATCCACGGGTCTCCTCCCACTGGAGGCAACCTTGTTGAAGGAGTCACAGGCCACTACATTTTCGCCTCATCTACAGGGTTTCAAAGTTCGGTCATAGTTCAGCACATTGTGGAGACTAGCCCTATCGGTTAGACTCAACTACCATCATTCATCATTGGCAGCAGAAGCCTAATAGTTCACTACCACCAGGTTATCCCCTCGTGGAAAGCTACGAAAATCGACAGTATTGTTATATAGTGGCCATGCCCATAGCGGTACTATAGCGCTATAGCATAGAGGAATTTGAACAAACTGTTGTTGTTCAATTCCTCTATATATCAGTATATTGCAATTATGTGACTCAATTCAACTGATTATCCTCATTGATAGATTACTACATGTTATTTCCAATTCAATGTAAACTTTTTATCAATCACTGTGATGATATTCATAGTACACCCAGATGATAAAAAACCAATCTGGGTTTTTTGCCAATTATCAATAGAAACAACATATAAAAATACCCAGATGATAAAAAACTGAAATTTAAACAGAAATGATTGAAACAAGATGAAAACAGAAAAGGGGTGTTTCTGAAACACAAAGTTAAGGCTAAAATTCGAAGTTAGAAGATAACTTACTGTGTGTGTTAGTGTGAAGGAATTGTTGCTTCGTTGTCTTTGTTGTTGTTTCAACGAAACCTTGTTTGGACGCAAATTAATATTATTATCATATTCATTTCCGAAGAAAAACATAGTCATACGTTTCGGAGACACAAGGGTGCGTGTGTGTGTTATAGCTAGCTATGATAAAAATAGATTCATTTGGTAAAGTTTTTTTTCATCAACTTTTAACTTATTTTTTCTAATTTATAGCTCATTTTAATAAACTAATTCAATTAGTTTAACTTCTATTTTTCTTCAAATTTTACCGCTACTATCTTATTTGAAAAGAAAAAAAAATTAATTAAACATATTTTTTTGATGTTATTTTATATTTATAAGTTAATTCAACCGTTAATTTTATCAAACACTACAAATTCAATTAACTAGTTTATTTGTTATAAGCTAAACTATTTATTATAATTTCATCCGCTATAAGTTAGCTTATCATTTTATCAACCATCTGCTATTTATTTTTTTACCAAAGTTTTTTTTTTTTTTGATTAAATTCTTAAATATTATATATATGTAGGATAATTACACTTGAATGAAAGGTAAACGGGCTGCGCCGCTAACCCTTTTTGAATGGCAAAACCAATCCTCTTAAATACTACGTCTAGAGATCTAGGAGACACCACATTGCTATGTATAACTCTTTGAACCCTTTTCAAAATATTCACAGCATCTGGTGCTAGAAAACCAAACGTGTCGAAAGTAAATGGTATAAATGCATGTTGATTGTTAGAACACGCTTTCTCATGGTATAAATGGTATAAATGCATATATCTTATGTTTTGCCACTTTACCAAAGTTAGCCTTTTTTTTTTTTACAATGTTATCTGATTATTGGATAGATAAGGAAGAATAAGATATATGGTAAAATAAAGTTTAAGTGAATGGTAAAATTGAAAGAAAAATAATACACCATAGTATCTTTTAAAGTATAGATATTTGAAAATTTTGATTATTGAATCAAATAAAAAGGATTAAATTGTAAACAAAATTGTTTGTATAAGGAATAAAACTCGAAAGAGAAAAGGCACATAAAAAATTGAGAAAATATGATAAGGGTCTACTATGTAAAATAATTTTATATCGTCATTCAATAGAAACTATATATTCTACTAAATCATTAATCATCTCACTATAATCCATTGTAATTAATAGTATGACATTGTGTAAATAAAAAAAAAGAAGCTATTTTGTATTTGCAAACAATAATAAAAATCATTTATAAAAAACGATTATTAGGATAAGTTACCCAAAATTGGTTCTCATGACTGATACCATAACAAATATAAACAACACATTAACTGTCATGCCTATATCAGAAGAATATAAACCTGTAGCTGTGAAAGTTCCTATCATCTAATTAAGACCACTTCAACCTAGATATCAATGAGTTCAGGTTCCCTCCATTTATTATCTATCCATTTATTCTTCATTTGGAGAGAGATAGACACAAGAAAAAATTAGTGGGGTCCACAAATTAGTGGGGCCCACTTTTAATGGGTCCCACTAATTTTTAATGTGTCTATCTCTCTCTAAATGGAGAATAAATGGAGGGATAATAAATGGAGGGAACCCAAACTCGATATCAATATATCTCATGCCAGCTCCTACAACCAAGCCATTCATTAGCTTTGTTTGCTACAAGATTACTAACATAACAACTTGGTCCATCTCCAATCATGAATATCATCTCTCTTTTTTTATCTTTGGGAGTCGAGTCGAACTCGCTACCGCAAAGTCTACAACACTCAAACACTTTGCACACCAACCATGAATATCAACTTGAAACAATATATAATAAATAATCTAAAAAATATAGTTGAAGGTATCACACCATTACACGTGTTAGACGGCATCTATTCCCGCATAATAACTGTCAAAATAGCAATCAGTTGCATGATAATATGACTGCCAAATACAGCTAATCATATCATAATCTACATTTCTACATAGACACATAATAATAGGAATTAGAAGAGGATCCCAACATATAATACAGACCTCAATCAAAATTACAAATGACCCGTCTCTGTTTTCTGTCACGAGTCGATGAATCACCTGAGTAGAAAAAATTGCCAACTCTCTCGACTGAAGCAAGAATATCAAAAAGTTGCTGAAGACTTGTTGCAATGAGAAGAACATATTAGTGGCTTGATGTCATTCAAAGCTATTTCTCATGCTTTTTCGAGGAATCAATCCGAACCTTAAATCTTCGACCGTCTAAATTCAAACCATATCTCATAGTGATTGAATAGAAGACTATCATGTGTATGTTTTCCAAGATACTCGAGTCCTAAACTTGTAAGTCTCTTTGTGCATTCCTCTCCTCCCAACCTTGAACAGAACTTTATATTATGTGATACAAAGATTCGTCCATCATATGGTTTCAATTTAGATGCTAATCTTTCCAGTCCGACCCATACAAGTTTATCAGGCATATGAAGAAACACAGCACTAGCGTAAATCAAATCATACGTTACACCAGAACCGAACTTGCTGAAATCCATGTCCTCTCCCTTAACTATCAAAGGCCGTTTATGTAAGAGACCTTGGGCGGGAAGCTCATACCTAAATGCAGCCATAAGAGAGAGCTCGTCCCTTTCAAGACAATGGAAGTGTTCGGGATTTAAATATCGAATGAAATGCAAACCAACTCGAAGCGTGCCACACCCTATCTCGAGCACCTGTGAGTCTGGTCTGAGCTGAATGGCTTGAGCAAGAAACTCATACACATCCCTTCCACCTGCCCAAGGTTCACCGTAGTTACTATGATGCTCTTCAACTAGAAGTCCTCCGGGGCATGGAAATGCTGTGTGATTATTTGAGTCAGGTCCCTCATAGTGTGATATGCCCTTAAATCTGCACTTGCAAGGATAAAATATAATCAGGAAATCCAATACAGGAGTCATATATTCATGATCAAGCAAAATGAAATTAGAAATTTCAACTTCAACCATTTCTATAAAAGCATGGACTTGACTCCTGTAAAGTGTGAATTTAAATGTGAAATTATAACCATTGGTAAAAAAATAAGGATTTATCCGGTGAAAATCCACTATTTTGCTACGTCATCACCCCACTTTTGTATATATTTTATCAGAATCTCAATACTTGATTTTTCAATTAATATTTTATCACAATCTTAATACTTTGACTTTTCAATCAACTGCACTTTATAGTCTAAAATGTGACCTCTTAATTTAGAGGAGCCAAATCCCATAACCATAAAAATAAATCTCCTATGTGGCTACCAAAACAATCAGAGCCTTTTGTCGACTAAGACCAAAACATTCTTTAGTAGATTAACTTAATCATTATTATAAATATTATAAAAGCCTTCTATAAGCTAAATATGGTATTTGACTTTGAAAACCCATGTGCAGTTCACAATTCAACAGATCAGTTATCATCAGTACAGGCTGTTAAACAAAGGTCAGAAGGAGAGAAGAATCTATACTACAAATTGCAAATTAAAAATTGAGAAACATTCCGATTCCGACTCAAGAATGTGAAGACAATGTTTAATACACATTCACACACAATGGACATCTAGCGAATAAACTTCAATGTGAAGCATGAAATCATTTAAACAATACTAGAGATACTAATAAAATCAGAAGCATGGAAAGTTCCTGGTACTCGAATTTCCACTCACTCTCTTGCATCACCTCTCGCCGGCGCCTGCACTATGTTCTATCTCTACCGAAAAATAACTTCCAATGCAATATAGAGAGTAAAGACTCTAATAAAGCGAATAACAATAAAATGGGGTATCACATAAGTCATAACAGATATATACTGTACACACAAATGAATAAAATGGGGTATCACATAACAATAAAATAACTTCCAATTTCCACTTACTGTTTAAGATCCTCCAGTTGTTGTGCCCTAGTACGAGGGTTAATACCCTTGCGGAGCACATTTTCCTGCATATGAATCCCATTTGCTTGAATTTGATATTTCACCCACTCAACATCCTCCTTCCTCGTTGCTATAAAACCATTAGCTTTGCTAGACTCAGACGAACGAACATCAACGTTCCTAGCATTGTTGACAGGGGTGGCTGAAGGTTGTGACGGGCACGAGCAAGAAGACAGAGAAGACAATAAGAAGAACAGAAAAACAGCAGCCACGGAAACAGTGAGAACCAGAACAGGCACCGTCATCACTACACCCTTCGACATAGCCCGAGAAACTGAGATCGCCATCAATGACTAAACCTCTTAATCTCACCCTGTGAAGTTAGCAAACAACCAAATCAACACCAAGCAAACATGACATTACCAATGCTTTCAATCATGACTAGCAAAAAATATAAATTTGATCAAATTCCACTATGCTACATTGCTATACCACCGCAATAGCCGCTATTTGACAATTCTTTATACTAAATAGCGTATCACAGAACAATATCAATTTGTTCAAATTCCGTTACGCTATAATGCCGCTATAACCTCCGTTGACAACACTGGTCATTGCTCATATAGACTTGTAACAATCTCAATTCTCACTAAACCATACAAATTTTCCTTTTTCCCTTATCTTAAACAATGAAATAGCATGCATAAAACTATAATTAAATTAAATCAAAGAGAAAATAGGATACACACTAACAGTGTAAAATAAACCATATATCCGTCAAATCACTCCACTACACCCCACTCTAATGACGACATGTGAGTGTAAAAATAATTTACACTCACAAAGCATGTATCCCATAAAACTCTAAATCAAAACCCCAATGAGAGATATAATTCAAAAAACAAACCAAGTTGTAAATTAGAAAGTGACCCAATTGGATAAATAATCAAAGCAAGGAGCAAGAAACACAGATATGAAGTGGAAACCCCAAAATCTGCAGGTATGAAGACAAATTCAAGAAAAAAATGGTACCCTTTTGAGAGTAGATCTAGTGAGAGAATGGCGTCAAAAATGGTGGAAAGGAGAAAGAGGAATAAAGAAGCTCCGACAAGAGTCACCGGTGAAGACGACAGTAAAGTGAGAGAAGCAAACTGATCATCAACATTTATGCTGCTGTAACAGCCTGTTCGTGATTGGAATTATGGAGAAAAATTGTTCTTGTTCTTAATAAACAATTTAATCATATTTAGCAAACAAAAGTTTTTGGAAATATTTTCAATTTTAATTTATTTAATAAATACGGGGTAATTTTTCTTATCAAGGAGAAAAAAAAAACTTGTTAAAAAAAGTTTACTTTTTAGATTTATTAAAAAATTAATGTAAATCAATTTTTTATTTTTATATATAGAATCAGAGGGAGAGAATATGAAATTAAAACTCATCTTATTTGTCACACAATTTTGATGAAAATTAGTTATAGTAGTGATTAATTTTTTTTTTGTTGTTACTTAAAACACCCTGATGTCGCGTCCAAGATGAGTCATTCCTTCATTGCATCCGGGACTATGAATTCTCTTGTAACCTTTGTGACCACATTGATTTTAATAATTTAGCTTTCTTCTCAAATCCGGATGTGTGTGATTGGCTCAAGCTGGGTGCCACAGATTCACATGCTCTTCTTTTCTCGGCTGATGTCTGTGGTCTTGAAGATACCACAATCTAACGTGCCTGAACAATGAGACTTGATCTTTAAGTTAGTCCTCCTTCAACATTCGAGCTATGGTCGAAACCTCCAGAAATTGCTTCTCTCTTGTTTCTAACGACAAGTTAGTTGATATATATACCAAGTGGAACAACAATAACCATTTTTGTATCATTCTTGATGTGGATTTGACGACATTATTAGAAACACTTTCGACCACTGTCTTGCAGGCTTCTCAGATTTCATTCAAAGACCATATGACATTTTGCTCGCTGGACTGTATGCTATCTACAAAAGCCTCCTACTGGTCAAAGACAAGAACATTGAAGATCTGGTCTGCTACTCCGATTCTTTACATTTTTTCAACCTCATCAAATGTCACCAAATTAGATATCATATTTATGCTGATTGATCCAAGATATAAATGAACTATTATCCCAAACCAATATTTCTCTCCATCATACATTTAGAGAGAAGAATTAATGAGAATCAATATGCTAAATTTTTCGCTAAATTTGAAACTTCCTCGTACCCCAACTTCTTGACTCATGTTTTTCCTCCAAAAACATGTGTGATATTCTTAAGAAATACGAAATGAAAGTTTCTTTCTCCCTAATTAAGTTTTTTTCCTTTTATTTTATTTTAGTTTTTTTTTTCCTTTTCTTTTTAGCTTTCTTAAAAAAAAAAACACACCCACAAATAGGAATAGGTTTTTTCCGTTGGAGGTTGTCACTGTTACTTACAAAACGAAGCTTTCACTTTACTGAACCTGAGAAGACAACTTCCATATTCACTCTTCCTTCCATTTTCCAACAATAAGGTATCATCACACATCTTAGATCTAACCTCGTTTTCCTTCGATTCGTTAACGTTGTTTCTTCCTTTCTCACACCACCACATGTCCTCTTCTCCAAAATGTACTTTCCCTAATTTCAATTTCAATTTAGGGTTTCATATTCTCATCTTGATGATAGATTACAATCATAATTTCTAGGTCTTTTTTTAACATCAGATTCAGATCATCATTATTTAAATTTCTGTTTAATTTTGATTGTCAATTTAGGGTTTATTGTTTCCCCCAAATATGTTAGCTTAAGGGTAATTATTATACATGCTGAATTCATTCTATTGCTGAAAAACTCAGTCTTTATAGGTAGAAATCTCATTTCCACATTTGTGTACTAAATCAATGTTTTTAAGTATTTTTATATTTTTCAATTTTTATGAAGTATTGATTTTTTTTTGGAAGATAATATGCAATAATGGGATTTGTTGATTAATTAACTTTTTTTTCCTAACATAAGCTTCGTGGTGTTTGGCTTATGATTTCAAACTAGAATTTTGCTTGTGAAGCCTTGCTATTTTTGAATTCAAACAAATCATTGTGTTATATTCAATTTCATTTCATTGGGGGATTGAGTAGCTTAACTGATTTGAACTAAGGGTTAAAGGAGTTGGAGGACTTGGGTTAAAACCCTGGTGAAGGAGAAATTTGGATATAGATAGCTTTGTTTTGGGTCAGTGAGTAGTGAATTTGAAGTGATTAGATGTAAGGAGGGGACATGGACAAGTATGACTCTGATAGATTATTAGTTGTTGCTTGTCAATTAATAGTACCGATTAGAAATATATTCTTCATGTTGTAAGCAATGGATTCTGTGAACCTGCCTTGTGGATCAAATTACCATGCAATACCCTTGTTGTATGATTATAAATGAATCAGGGAACTTATATTTTTCCAGTATATTATATTCCCAAAGTTAAATTTTCTGGCTTTCTAGAAGGTTAAACTGTAAGATTAAGATCAATTAGAGTCTCTAGTTTTTGGACATGCTAGATGGTTATACGTGGAGTGAGAATCAAATAATTTTAGACTTGTAATTATAGAATGTTCTAGGTCTAAGAAACTTGAGAAGAGGGACATTGGATATTCTTTCAAATAAAGAAAGTGTCTTGGAGAAAACTCTAACTTACCAATATGGTATCAAACACATTAGAAAAAGTCTTTGATTAATAAGTTTGAGCTCATTACAGACAGATCGGTAGTTGCTTGCTTACATGTTATTTCGATGGTTAGTTATATTGTAATTTGTATACTTTATTAAGAGTATCGTGATCATTTCCTTTAGTGATTATCTCTCTTTTGTGTTGATGGACATTTATTTGTATGATATGACTGGAAATGTTTTGATTAGTTTTTTCCTGAGAAAGTCCCAAAAACACTTCTTAAAATCCACCCTGCTTGAAACAGTATCTGAAATGATACAAGTATTTAATTGTTAGAAACTAGGGTTTCTAAGAGGTGACATTTTTTATAAGTCGAATGTGTTTCACACATGTATCATCCACTCCCGTCTGCTTGCTTGCACACACACACACACACACATTCTCAATGATTTCTTTTGCATTGAACACCACCTTGATTAAACTTCTTTGAAAGCTTGCAGGTTCTGTGTTAATTTCGATTCTGTTGACAGAAAGCTTGTTCATCTGTCCCTCTATTGGCCTTAGCTATGCTACCAGCTGGAGCCAAAGAGACCCAATTGCGTGAGAGCAACAGTCAGAAGGTCCACCCTCAACCCATGGAAGAAGCCATGAATCAGAATCCAGAAGCTGTCGAAACCCTAGTTTCTAAAATTTTCACAAATATCTCTTCTCTGAAATCAGCTTATATTCAGCTGCAATCTGCTCATACTCCCTATGATCCCGATAAAATCCACACTGCTGATAAACTTGTTATTAGTGAGCTGAAAAATCTATCTGAACTCAAGCATTTCTACAGAGAAAACAACCCAAAACCAGTTTGTGTTTCTCCCCAAGACTCGCGGTTAGCTGCAGAAATTCAAGAACAACAGAGCCTCCTGAAAACGTACGAGGTCATGGTTAAGAAATTTCAGTCTGAAATTCAGAATAAAGATTCAGAGATCCATCAACTTGAAAAGCAGATTGAGGAGGCTAGTCAGAAGCGAGCAAAATTAGAAAAAAATCTGAAGCTTAGAGGTTTGTCAACTAAAGAATCAGAAGATGGAAATGGATTTTTCCCTATTGATCTAACTCCAGATCTCTTTACGTCTTCTGTGGAAGCAGCTGCGAAAGCAATTCATGATTTTTCTAAACCTTTGATCAACATGATGAAAGCAGCTGGTTGGGACCTTGATGCCGCTGCCAACTCAATTGAACCGAATGTTGTTTATGCGAAGAGAGCTCATAAGAAATATGCTTTCGAGTCTTACATATGCCAAAGAATGTTTGGTGGCTTCGAGCAAGAAAGCTTCTCTGTCAAATCAGACAATATTATAGTCAATAAAGAGAGTTTCTTCCATCAATTTCTTGCTTTAAGGGAGATAGATCCTTTGGACATGCTTGGTCAAAATCCAGATTCCATTTTTGGGAAATTTTGCCAGAGCAAATACCTAGTGGTAGTTCATCAAAAGATGGAAGCATCGTTCTTTGGGAATCTAGATCAGCGAAATCATGTGATGGGTGGAGGACATCCAAGGACTCCTTTTTACCAAGCTTTTCTAAAACTAGCGAAGTCAATTTGGCTTTTACACAAATTGGCTTATTCTTTCGAGCCAAATGTCAAGGTATTTCAGGTTAAAGGAGGGAGTGAATTCTCCGATGTATACATGGAAAGCGTAGTCAAGAATCTGATAATGGATGAAAATGATGAAAAGCCGAAAGTTGGATTGATGGTTATGCCTGGATTTTGGATTGGGGGAAGTGTGATTCAGAGTAAAGTTTATCTCTCTGGTATGAAGGTAGCTGAATGATTCATGAAAACAAGCAAGCTTTTCGTCATATGCAGATTTTGTTGTATGTGGTTTTTTTCAGTTATCATTTTCTTATCTTGTAAGATAATGATGTTGTTTGTAATTTTTAAGATCCCTTTTAGTGCTTGTAAGATTACATGAGCCTGTCATCTCTCTGTACTTTCAAGTCTCTTGTTGTAACTCCAATAGTATATGTGGGAAGGATACTGGAAGTTGTATAAAAGTTTTAACTTTTTACTCATGAATTTCACTGCTTTAGGATAAAGGATTTATGCGGTACGTTGTTCACAGGCCACAGCAGAGTGCACTAAACCAATCAAAAAGTGATACATTAACACTTCAAAGGCAAAAAACCTTTGTTTAAAATAGTGGCTCAAAACCATCAGTTTAGTCTCTCAAGTATGACTCCATCTTCAATTTATTTTATAGACTATATGAAATTTGACAAATTAGTCCTTAAATTATATGAAATCTGTCTCTTATCTCCTAGGTTCTTCTTTTAGCAGCAACAATGAATTCTACTAAAAAGAATGAAATAAAGTACAAATAGTACTAGATCTGCCTAAGGGATGAAGTACAAACACACTCAACCTAAACAAAAGAAACAACAACGCTTAAAATTTGGAGTTGCGTCTAACTCATTCTTACAAAATCGGCTTGTATGGTAAGAGGATTGCATCTACTCATAAACTCATGTTCAGACCATCTCATATCTTATGTGAGACTTCTTAACACATCCTCTCATATCGCCCAACACTATTAGGCTTGGTGTGTGGATATAAATAGTAGGTGAACCAATAGCGGAAACCTAATAGCAGTTGACCGAATAAATGTCGGAGAAACTCTGATACCATCTTAGAGTTGGGAATTGGGCTCAACTCATGTTTACAAAACCGACTTATAAGATGAAAAATGTTTCTACTTATAAACTCATATTCAGGTTATCTTACATCAAATATAACTTCTTAGCATCAACAAACAAGAGCACCAGCAGAACAATTACATCTTACCTACATCATACTATTTCCTAGCATTTCTTGAAGTACAAATAGTACTAGATCGGCCAAAGATATGAAGAACAAACGTACTCAACCTACACAATAGAAACAACAACGAACAAGATCACCACTAGAACAATTACATCATAACTACATCATACTATTTCCTAGCATTTCTTGTAAATATATAAAAAGAGAGACTAATGTTACAGATTTCATATAAATTAAGGACTAGTTATTATTTCTGTGTTCATTCAAAGTTGTTTCTCTTAGTGCACATAACTTGTGTGCCTTGTGCTATGTTCTGTTAAAAATATATTCATTAATATGTTTTAATTATGCATATTTTATTGGTTTTGTTCAGAAAAAAATGTGAACTTTATTGATAAATCCATTAGGACATTTATTGCCAAATTTTATTGGATTTTTTTCTCCTTATTGATCATTTTCACATATCATTTGTGACAATTGTCATAAAGTTAGAACTAGTATAATATTTACGTTTCAATCATGATGTTAATGTTGCAATGAATTCAGTTTTCTTAGAAGTACCAAATTTAAGTAGGGTTTTGATAGAGTTAGTAAAACAAAGCTTATAATCAAACTTATTCAATTCCATGGTTTTTATTCAGGTGCACTAACAACAACAGCAATGCCTCACTCAAGAACAATTGGAATTTTGAGTTACATAAGACAAAAATTACAACAGAAAATTTAAGACAACATTAATTGGATAATTTGAGCTCAGCGATCTTGTTATCAATCCCTTTCAGATTTTTGTCAATTTGCTTATCAAAATCTTTCAAATCCGAAGCAGATAGATCGTCAGGCAGTTTTTTATTTTGCATGTACCCAATCATACGAATGGTCAGCTCTTTCTCATGAATATCTTGCTTTATCTTTTCAAGTTTCTCCTTGGCTTTAGTAATGTTCTGCAAGAGGAAGCTCTTCTGGTTCACATTTCTTGCCTCATCTATCTCAGATGAATTCTGATACCTTTCAATCACCTGCTTGGCTCCCTCTAGATCCGGCCACACCACTGTCTTATTAGAATTAAAAGGATTTGAAATTATAGCACATGCTGAAATATCGCAAAGAATCTTAATTTCACTCATCTTTTTTATGATACTCTTCTTTCTTTTCCGATACGATTCCTTCCTTGACCTAACATTAGAGATAAAGGCAATTTTCACCTTCTTCCTAGTCATGACCCTGCAATGTAATTGAAAAGAAAGAAACAAAAAATCAAAATAATTTTTGCATGATTTTTCCAATGCCTTATGGATTTCTATTTTATAATCTTTTTTTGAATTAAATATTAATTATTTATTGTGCACAAAAAAGGATTAACTTTATACGAAGGAATTATTCAAAAAACTAGTAATATTTTTAATTAGTAATTATGGACATTTTTTAAAATTGTTTGACCAAACATTGAAAAGCTTAAAATTCAAAGTAAAGATGTTGACTGAATAAAATTAAACCGTTACATTCACTCTACTTGTGGCCGGGTACATGAATAATCTGTCTTGGCCTTTTCTGATAGGTATTTTTTTTACACAAATAAGTATATATTCAAAATTTAAAATATAAAATATAAAAATAGTTAGTAGTACTTTTTTGATTTATTTTTTCTACAATAATATTTGAAGTCCTTCTGATATAATAGTATAATTTCCGAATGAAATACAATTTTTAGTTAGTTTCTTATGTGTTTCCACTAAAAAAAATAGTTTCTTATTTCCTAATTAACTAAAGAGTTTAATTGATATGCACTGATGGCGTAAAAATATTTTACACATTCATCCAATAAGAAACGACCAATCTTCCATGTCATATGAAGAAAGTGGGATTAAGTGGGGTGATGTGGCGGAATACATGGTTGTTATTGGTTGACAGTGTAAAATTATTTTACACTGTCGGTACATACAAATTAAATCCTTAATTTTGACTTGCAACTACTTTAAATTTAGAGATTTGTTTTTTGTAAGGTTTAGAAATATAATATTTTTGTTGTCAAAAAATAAGATAATAGTATTTGTTTTCTTTATGTTAATTAGTTTGAACTTTAGAATTACATTTAATATTATTCAAATTTTTCAATGTTAGTCAAAAAAATGAAACTAAATTAATTAATTTTATCAAAGTTGTATAAAAGTTTAACTTTTTACAAATGAATTTCATTGCTTTAGGAAAAAAAAGATTAATGCGTACATTGTTCAATGGCCACTGCAAGAGTGCACTAAATTAATAAAAAAGTGATACAAAACTTTTGTGTAAAATAGATTGGCTCCAAACCATCAATTTAGTCTCACAAATGACCATCTTCTATTTAGTTCATAAAATATATGAAATTTGACAAATTAGTCCTTAAATTATATGAAATAAGTCTCTTATTTCATAGTATATTTTTTTAGGGCAAACGAAGAATTTTATTAAATTACACAAAAGAAACAACATCAAACAAGTGCACCACTAGAAGTCTAGAACAATTACATCATTACTGCATCATACTATTTCTTAGCATTTCTTGTCAATATGACAAGAGAGACTAAGGTGACAAATTTCATATAAATTAAGGGCTCGTTATTATTTTTATTGATAAAATCCATTAGGACATGAAATTAACAAATTTAATCAAGGTTTTAATAGAGAGTAGGAACGATAAAGTTTGTAATAGAATTTATTCAAATCCACGAATTTTATTTAGGTGCATCTAACAACAAAAGTAATGCATATCTGAAGAACAATTGAAATATTGAGTTTACATAACATAATTAAAAGACAACACTAATTAGATCCATTCAACTCAACAATCTTGTTATCAATATCTTTGAGATGCTTCTCAGCTAGCTTATCAAACTCTTTCAAATCTGCAACAGATAGATCATTAGGCAAATTTTTGGTTTTCATGTACTCAAGCATACGAACAGTGAGCTCCTTCTCACGAATCTCTTGCCTTTTCTTTTCAAGTTTCTCTCTGGCTTTAGCAATCTCTTGCACGAGAAAGCTCTCTCGACTCACATTTTTTGCTTCATCTATCATAGATAAATTCTGATACCTCTTAATCACCTGTTTGGCTTCCTCTAGATTTGGCCACACCTCTGTTTTAGAATTAAAAGGATTTGAAATTATAGCACAAGCTGGAATATTGCAAAGAATGGAGAGTTCGCTCACCTTCTTGATGACACTCTTCATTCTTTTCTTATAAGTCGCCTTCCTTGCTTTATCATCTGACAAAAAGGCAAGTTTCAACTTCTTCCTCGTCATGGCCCTACAATGCAATTGTAGAGAAAGAAAAATAGGAATCAAAATATGTTTTGCATTATTTTTCAATGCCTTATGGATTTTATAATGAGCTACTACCAAATACAAATTACATCAAATCCTTAATTTGTCCTATATTTGGACCAGATACATTTGAATTATAGTATTAAATATTTATTTTATCTAATATCAGGTGTAGATTACATCAAGTCATGACCAGATACATTTGAATTATATTATTAAATATTTGATTGATTTATATTAATTAATATTAACTTTAAAATAGCTTTGAATATAATATAATATCCGATGACAAAGTTTTCAAAGTAAATTAATATTTCTACGTGTGAAAATTAAATTAATAATGAATGTAAAATATGAAATTATGAATACTGTATAAAATAATTAAACCTTTCTTTTGATAGAAAAGTAAAAAAATCTTTGTATATAAATTTTATAAATTTATTTATGCATACATTATGTTATAAATTCTTCAAAAAAAAGTATTTCCTAATTGAATTTAATTAAGTGCATTTTATTGATTTTGTTCGAAGAATGGAATTTCATCAAATGCATACTAATCCATTAGAGTAATGCAAATAGGATGATACCATAGTTTAAAGCTCTCTTCAAAAAGATATATACGAATAGTTATGTAAATAAACTTTTGCATCATCAGACACATGGTTAGATCTAGTCCCAAATGCCACAATTGGTAGATTATAAACAAAATTTTATTAATATATCATCAACATTTGTTTTGACAAAATAAATCATCAATATTATTAGTGGTCTTATTTGACCTTGCATAGAATTTGAATTTTATCCTATGAAAAGACTAGATCTAGCTGCCACCAATTTAAAACATAAAATTCTTATTTATTTTTTAAAATCAAGCAATCTCGTGTACATTTTTGGTTGATATATATATCCATCAAGATTTTCTTTTGAAGGAGAATATTGAACATGATCTTATGACCCTCTTTACTAGAAAATTATTTGCATTAGGAATACGCATAAATCATAGTATGAAGAACATATACTCCCCGCTGAGACATACATGTTGCAACCATATAATTTGATGCATTACAAGGAACTTGTTAAATTACCTTGATATTATTCTAGTCAGGATAATTTTTAACCTAAGTTTTATTTTTACCAAAAGTTTTTAACCCAAGTTGAATAGTACATAAATGCAAATATTAGAATCTTGACAAATTAAAAATGAAATTATTAATAATCTAGCTAGTGAGACATTTCATATGAAAATACCATATCTACTATAAATCTAGAATCTCTACAAATTAACCTAACTCCTTCTATTTGATTTCTCTTATTTATTCCTTCTCAGTTTCAAAGCTATTGGTGGGGATCTTCAATTTATTTAATAAGAAAAAGAAATCAAAGAAAGATAAGGTGCAACAAGAAGGTTCTTAGTTCTTTACAAAATAGTTTTGAAAATCATTTATATAAACCGTTCATGTTTGTAAATTCTGTGTTGTGGTAATTTTAGTCTTTTGAAGAAAAAAATTCAACTTTTTTGTTATAAATTATGTTACCATGAAAAATTCATTCAATTTTGGAAAAAATTTACATGCCGGAATTGTTTTGAGGGGGTGAAATCAAATAACAAAAAGAGTAAAATTGAAATTTTTTAGTATTTGTAGAGGTGAAAGTATGATTATAGGGGTGAAAGGAAAATTTTTCCAAAAAATTTAGTGTGTTGGTGAGTTTAAATGTTAGCGGGCCTTAAACTCATGACCCAAGAGAAGCGTCTCATAGTACTATATATTGTACTAACCCTAATTCATTGCACTAACCCTAATTTATTTGTTGGAAAAAATTCTTCTTAGCAGCCGCCCCCTCTTCCTAATACACTTCATCCTCAAATTTTCATTATTTCCTCCATAGATTTGTTTGTTTCTCATCCAATTCTTACAAACTTAATCGTCCACAGATGACCGTGGTTGTTGGTAAGTAATTTCTACCTTTTTCCCTCCTTAGATCTTCTTTTTGAATATTTTATGGGTATGAGGTTTTTATTTCAATTATTTTGTGCTCTTATGCTTTGTTATTATTGTTGGTAGTGTTATACAATATAGATTATAATGCTTATGAATGAAATTTTAGATGTTGAACATTTTTTAAATTAGCTTTTTGAGAAAAATATTTTTATTTATATAAGTATGTATGAAGTTCATAGATGACTAGACTAAAAGGTTTATAAAGTCACTAAATTTGGTCTAATGGTGAGGAATTTTGATAGTATGTAAGAGATTTTGGGTTCATCATCACTTCATTGTAAAAAAAAAAAACTTCACTGTTTTTATTTTTTTAAAATGGAGTTTTAATGAGTTGTTGTATCCAAACATGTTATGGAATCAAAATCTTCATTTTCGAGAAGATTTAAATTGCGAAACATATACCTTTGTCTCGTCGAGAAATGCCAAATACATACATATATAATATGAATAATTTGGTTCATTATTCCTGGAAATGTGAATTTTGGAAGATTAGAAATTTATTTTTTGATTTTTTAGAAAAGTGGAAATGTTTGTTTATTGATTTAATTAGTTTATTGCTAAAAAACTTGTGATGAGTTAATGATTTGTGTAATTGGTTTAACATCTTAGAAAATTAGAATTTTACCAGCGTCTAAATAAATAAATTTGGTGTACTATAAAATTAGTTAGTGGTAGGAATCAAGTTAAATTAAGATTAAAAGTACATGAATAAGTTAAATTAGAATATGAACAGTAGAATGAAAACTAGTCATATAAGAAGGAAGTAAGGAAAACCAAGTTCTTTGAGTAATAGGAAACAAAATTAGTTCTCACTTTTTTCTCCCTTCAAACACCCACCTCTTTTTCCACTTTCTTCCTTCAAAAACCCACCTCAAATTTTGCATACAATGATCACTATTTCTTGATCTTGACAATCATAGATAGTAGGAGATCTTTTTAAGGGTTTGAGAGCCAAAAAAGAAATAAAAGAATAAGAGTAGAATATTATGAAGACCGCTGTTTTGGAGAGGTCAAGATATGAAGAGTTAGTAAGAGCATGGTTTGAAGATCCAAGAATTGAAGATTAACAATATCATCATAATTATCAAGTTCATCTCCTAAGGACTTACCATAAAACATGAGATGAACTTGATAATTATGATGCTACTAATCTCTAATTCTTAAATCTTTGTTATTACATGTACTAACCCTCCATATCTCCAATTTTCTAAAACCCAACTCTTCATAATCTTTTATTATTATTCTTCTACCTTCTTTTTAGCTCTTTTTCCCTTACGAAGGTCTCATACTATTGTGATTGTTAAAGAACTGGTGATTGCATGCAAGATTTGTGGTGGGTGTTTGAAGGACGAAACAAGGCTTATGATGGAGAAGGAGCCTGGTTGGGAGAAAAAAGTAAGAACTAGGATTTTCCATTCTTCAAACACCCTCTTTCTCCACTTTCTTCCTTCAAACGTCCACCTTAAATTTTGTATACAATGATCACTATTTTTTGATCTCGACAATTATAGATAGTAGGAGATCTTTGTAAGGGTTTGAGAGCCAAAAAAGAAATAAAAGAATAAGAGTAGAATATTATGAAGACCGCGGTTTTGGAGAAGTCAAGATATGAAGAGTTAGTAAGAGCAAGGTATGAAGATCCAAGAATTGGAGATTAACAATATTATCATAATTATCAAGTACATTTCCTAAGGACTTACCATAAAACAGGAGATGAACTTGATAATTATGATACTACTAATTTCTAATTCTTAAATCTTTATATATTGTTATTACATGTACTAACCCTCCATATCTCCAATTTTCTAAAACCCAACTCTTCATAATCTTTTATTATTATTCTTCTACCTTCTTTTTAGCTCTTTTTCCCTTACGAAGGTCTCATACTATTGTGATTGTTAAAGAACTAGTGATTGCATGCAAGATTTGTGGTGGGTGTTTGAAGGACGAAACAAGGCTTATGATGGAGAAGGAGCCTGGTTGGGAGAAAAAAGTAAGAACTAGGATTTTCCATTCTTCAAACACCCTCTTTCTCCACTTTCTTCCTTCAAACGTCCACCTTAAATTTTGCATACAATGATCACTATTTTTTGATCTCGACAATCATAGATAGTAGGAGATCTTTGTAAGGGTTTGAGAGCCAAAAAAGAAATAAAAGAATAAGAGTAGAATATTATGAAGACCGCTGTTTTGGATAAGACAAGATATGAAGAGTTAGTAAGAGCAAGGTATGAAGATCCAAGAATTGGAGATTAACAATATTATCATAATTATGAAGTACATTTCCTAAGGACTTACCATAAAACAGAAGATGAACTTGATAATTATGATACTACTAATTTCTAATTCTTAAATCTTTATATATTGTTATTACATGTACTAACCCTCCATCTCTCCAATTTTCTAAAACCCAACTCTTCATAATCTTCTATTATTATTCTTCTACCTTCTTTTTAGCTCTTTTTCCCTTACGAAGGCCTCATACTATTATGATTGCTAAAGAACTAGTGATTGCATGCAAGATTTATGGTGGGCGTTTGAAGGACGAAACAACGCATATGATGGAGAAGGAGTATGGTTGGAAAGTAAAGAGTAAGAACTGAGATTTTCCATTCTTCAAACACCCTCTTTCTCCACGTTCTTCCTTCAAACGCCCACCTCAAATTTTGCATACAATGATCACTATTTTTTGATCTCGACAATCATAGATAGTAGGAGATCTTTGTAAGGGTTTAAGAGCCAAAAAAGAAATAAAAGAATAAGAGTAGAATATTATGAAGACCGCGGTTTTGGATAAGACAAGATATGAAGAGTTAGTAAGAGCAAGGTATGAAGATCCAAGAATTGGAGATTAACAATATTATCATATTATCAAGTACATCTCCTAAGGATTTACCATAAAACAGAAGATGAACTTGATAATTATGATACTAGTAATTTCTAATTCTTAAATCTTTATATCTTGTTATTACATGTACTAACCCTCCATCTCTCCAATCTTCTAAAACCCAACTCTTCATAATCTTCTATTATTATTCTTCTACCTTCTTTTTAGCTCTTTTTCCCTTACGAAGGTCTCATACTATTATGATTGCTAAAGAACTAGTGATTGCATGCAAGATTTATGGTGGGCGTTTGAAGGACGAAACAACGCATATGATGGAGAAGGAGTGTGGTTGAAAAGTAAAGAGTAAGAACTGAGATTTTCCATTCTTCAAAGGTCTTGGTACCATGCAAATTAGTACCATGCACTCTTGTCCATTTACTATCATGTCTTTGGCTATTATAATTTACATTACTTATCCAACAAACAACTAGTTCGTCATTCTATTATTCAATTTTAATTTAACTTATTCCTAGACTTTCAATTTTAATTTAATTTGTTCTTGGCCACTAACTATTCGTATAGGATAACAAATTTTATTTGTTAGATGTTAATAGAGTTCTAGTTTTTCTTGGATGTTACGGTTGGTGGAATTTGGATTTAAACAAGTCCTGAAAACATAATAAATACAAATTAAATTTGATCGTTTTCGTGGCGAAAGTTGTACATATTGTAATTTAATGAATTCCTATTGGGTTGAGGATGTTGGGGATAAACAAAGCAAAGAGAAGAAACAAAGAGAGAGAGA